>KK112163.1:406442-444016 GCA_000611955.2 Stegodyphus mimosarum
TTGAAAAAAAATGAGAATCAAGTAAGTAGCTTTTTTACTCTTGATTAATATTAGTTAAAATGATTCAAATTGTTAATTAAGATTCAGCAAGAAATTGGCATCTTTATCAAACTTTAAATGCAATCTTCAAATCGGAATATATAATTCTTATAAGAATGAGTTTTATTTTCTTACTTGAGAAAAATTGCTCTCGATACTTTCGCCTTTGTTCATATTAAAACAATACAGACTTTCTTAAAACAATTAAACAAGGAAGAACAAGTGTGCAAAAATATATTCTTATAAGACTAAAATGAATACAGTAATGAATAATTTGAATGAATACTAATGAACAATTTCCAAATTTGAAATTTTTGATGTAATTTCAACTTGCCTTGAAGGGTTGGTTACTTAAGTTAGAATAATTCGAGGATATGAGTTTAAATGGAGTACAGCAAAAATTGTATGTAATTTAATAGGCCGTATAAAGAAGTTATGTGGTGCCCGTATAGGATTTCATTTATTATTGCAAATGAAATGCATTAAATGATTGCCCCATTGTATAAATAAAACTATAAATAGTTTCGAATCTCCTAATATTGCCCACTAAAAATAAAAATTTTGTTGGGAAATCGGACATCACAAGCATTCTGTATTTCAAGCCAATAAGCCCTATATTCTCTCTCCCGATTTTCTCGGCAGGTTTGAAGCAAGAAAGGAGGAATCGGAAATCACCGTACTATTCATTCAATTATTTTATTATTATGTACAACTCATTCGTAAGTATTGAGCTCTGGAATCGGATCTTTTATAGTGCGAAGGCCACCTTTACTAATTCTTAATGAACATTTCAAATAATTAAAATAAAAAAAAAACTTTCTTTTTCTCTTGTGTAACTTAATATTCACAATTTTAACTTCGTTATACAGAATTTAATATATAAAATTAAATCTAAAAATATGACTTATATTGCAGCCTCTTTTTTTTTTCACCTGCGGATCAGGATATACCATCACTAAAAGCGTCAAAAGAAAACAATAGCCTTTACCGTCTAGGGCGATCGCCTCTGAGACAAATTTGTTTCTTTTTCCTTGACAAATATAATCCGATATTACTTTACTAGTTTTTCTGAGCCATTGTCCTATTCACCAATATTCTTTATCTCTCTCAGAAATCTACTTACGGAAACGATTGAGACTCGTATGAGTGGAGAAACTAAGATAAAATCAAAGCAGTTCAATAAATTGGCTTAGGGCTCTACGTAATTCTTTTTTCAACATGTAACTGAAGCTGAAGTGAAAACAACCGCGAAAGAAGCTGAAGTGAAAACAACCGCGAAAGTTAGTTTTTACAATTTTAGATACTCAGGTAATTTTCACGTTTCATAATTTAATTACCTTTCAGCTTAGAGACTCGAGTAGTTTCACCGATCTAAATGTCACTAAGGCCAGTTTATTAATTAATTGCCTTATTTATAAATTTTGAGAATTAATTTTCGACATGAGAGCTTAATTCCAAATTAATCGTAAAAAATCCCCAAATTAATTTCTAGATTAATTTTGAAAGCAATATAAAATTTAAAAAAAAAGGATAGCTATCGTGTAAAGATGCAATAATAACTTTAATGAGCTGAATAATTAGGAATTCAATGAACTCGTAATCATTTCCATGTTTATTATCCGAGATAATTTCTTAATATGGAAACAATTTTAATTCACTCTCAGTACTTTTCAATATGAATTATAATAAGCCATCATAACAACTCAAAATATTCTGTAAACAGTAAAATAAACATTTCTGTCCAGATACATGTGTTTCTGTGCAAAGATTACTACAAAGAAACTCAAATATAAAGTCTAGTTAGATTCAATTGCTACAAATATAACACCAATGTAGAAAATTATGGCTATTTTAAATCTAAATACTCGAACAGACATCTCTAGTAGCCACAAAGTTTTTGTCTCTTTGTAACCATGCTATTTTTATGATATTTAAATGGGTGTAAATATTTGCTTCTCCCGGTAATAACGTTTCACACACTCATGAATGTGCTTAACTGTTAACACATAAAAAAAGAAGACTAATTAATAGTTTATAATTCTTTACTACACTGTTGAGCAGCTTCTTCCACGCTTTTGAGCCTGACTCCGAAATATGAATAATATAGGCGTATTTTTGTATTACAGTGCCTTTATTGAATCATGGTATTTTAAATCCTTCCATTCAAAATTCTTCAGGAGTGTAATAGTAAGTAATGAGAGAGTTTTTTTCTATTTATATATTTATTTATTTATTTTAGTAGTAGCACTTGAACATACAAATGAGAGATATAATACCCTTAAATTCCAGCCTTTAGGATGTTCTAGATAAAAATTAAATGAAGTTCGAGAAACTTCAGGTAAACTTTAACCTCTTAATACGAGGCACGTCCAGAAAGTAAGTTCCGTTTCAATTTATCTCCGCTGCAGCTCTGCGATCGCAGTTCCGCACATGCGCAGTAGACGCTCTGTATCAAGGAGAAGAAACGCGCGCCATTTGGAGATCGCTGTCAGTCACGTACGCTTTGTTGTGCTTGTTTACAATGTCGGTGTTGATTGAAAATCCCGCCGCTTGTGAAATCAGATCTGTGATTCGTTTTCTGAATGCGAGGAAAGTGAAACCTAGTGAAATTTATCGGCAAATTTGCGATGTTTACGGACCAAAAGCGATGAGTGATTCAATGGTGAGAAGATGGGTCCGAAAGTTCAATGACGGACGTAGTGATGCGCACGATGAAGAACGAAGTGGGCGTCCATCTTTGGTTACAGAAGAACTGGTTCACGCGATTGATGACAAGATCCATGAAAACCGAAGGTTTACAATTAGTGCTCTCGCTATGGAATTTCCCCAAATTTCACGATCACTAATGCATGAAATTGTTACCGAAAAACTGAAATTTCGTAAACTTTGCTCACGTTGGGTACCAAAGATTCTTACTGAGCAACACAAAACAAAACGGATGGGTAGTGCACTTCAGTTTTTGACCCGTTATGCTGAAAGCGGTGAAGAATTTCTGACACAGATAGTCACAGGAGATGAAACTTGGGTTTCTTACGACACCCCTGAAAGTAAGCGGCAATCAATGGAATGGAGGCACACTTCATCCCCAGCAAAGGTTAAGCCGAAGCAAATCTTGACACCTCGAAAAATGATGTGCACAGTGTTCTGGGACTGGAAAGGCATCTTACTCATTAATTTCTTACCGCGTGGTCAAACAATCAGAGCAGATGCTTATTGCGAGACACTTCGGAAATTGCGCCGTGCAATTCAGAATAAGCGCCGAGGATTGCTGTCAAAAGGTGTTGTTTTTCTTCACGACAACGCACGACCACACACTGCAAATGTGACGAAAAACCTCCTACAGGGATTTGGCTGGGACGTGTTTGACCATCCTCCGTACAGCCCTGACCTCGCTCCTAGCGACTTTCATCTGTTCTTACATCTTAAGTCTTTCCTTGGCGGTCAACACTTTAACAATGACGACGAGCTGAAAGAAACTGTTTCCAACTGGTTGAAGACACAGGCGGCAAATTTCTATGAAGAAGGTATACAAAAACTTGTGCCACGCTATGACAAATGCCTGCAATATTTCGGCAGTTATGTGGAAAAGTAGTTTAAGAGTTGTTGAATTTTGTGCAATAAATAACTTTTCTGTAGCTGTACACAATTTACTTTTATTACCAAACGGAACTTACTTTCTGGACGTACATTGTATATGGTTACTCATGAGTCCCATCTGTCTGCCTTATGATGAGGTTCGAAATAAGTAGCAACATAAGTAGTCAATCTAGGCACAGAAATAGTTGTAGCAGAAATAATATCATAGTTCTCACCTGTTGTTTTCTAAGTAGCCGTCCACAGCAAAGGCACTGGCACTGTTACTAGCAAACAGTAACATTCTTCTTGAAACTTGAGTGAACATTTGCATCATGCCTACAAAAACCTTAGTAGAAAAAATGCTTTCTGAGAATGAACAACAAATACCCACTTGATGATTCAGCAGAGTTGCTAGATGCAACCCGTAGTGCTGATACACTGCAAGGCTATAAACTTTATCAGAATCGAAACGCCATCAAGGATAAAGCTGTGGCAAGAAACAGAGAAGTTTATAATTTAGATTAAAATACGCCAAATAACGATTATTGGAGAAGTTAAACAAGAAGAATCAGTGTTATGTTTGTAAATTTTGCAGGACTAGTTTTGATGGTTTAAATACAGAACCATCTTCTTCAGCTGCTAAAGCGCAAATATACGAGATAGAGTGTGGTATTAAGATAAGAATGACTTGGAAAGAAAAACACATTTTATCTCATTCATTTCATTCTTTCCAGTCATTTGGAAGAAGTCTTCATGTGGAAAAAGTTATTCTTTCCCGTCTTTTGGAAGACCTGAAAGAAGTCTTTCCAGTTCATTTCAACAATAATGCAAAATTTACAAACATTGTGCTGATTCTTATAATAATTTACATACAAACATAAATATTTTTATTTAAGCTTCGAAGAAAAATTTAATAAAAAAGAAAAACATACTAAGTTGTGATTATTTATTCTCAAATTTTGTCCCACTTGATAAATTTTAAGGTAACAATTTAACCAATACAAATCCATAGAATTTGATAGTCTATTGAGGATTCTTGGTAAAAACAAAACTAATGCTCAGTTCGGTTTCAAGAAGAATGTTGATATACGTATTATATGCTAGCAATAGTGACAGCAACTTTGACAAGAACAGCAACCTAACCCATAAATCTCTGACATAATTTCTACTGTTTGCTTACAACTGTGCCTTTAACTAATAGCAGGGAAATTTTTATATAAAGAACCACTTCTGTTTTGACAAACTTCTTCAGAAATATGGTAATTGCAACTATATCAGTAGAAGGAGAGGCTTGCGAGCATTGGCAAGACCTATCATGCAGACAAAATAAATGCTTGCTTTTATGCTTTCCGAGTTCTACTATTCAACTATAAGTTACAATAAATTAATGCATTTGAATCTGAGAATATCTAGTAACTTTTGTCTACATAGTAGTACATATACTAAAAAAAAAAAAAAATACTGAACTAATAAGTACAAATTTCTGAATATCAATAAATTGTCCACTGTAAAGTAAATTGAAAAAATAGCAGCATATAACAGAACATCACACGAATTGAAGAACCAAACCTATTTAAAGAGCTATTTTGAAGATTTACGAAGAGCAGTTTTTAGTAAAGTGAGGTAATTTATTGGTAATTAAAATAAAAATTCAGTGATTCAAAATCTGACCAGATACACTATGTAAATTGCTAAGCTATTTTTTCCGATGAAATGATTTTGTACCTTAATAAAATTTAATTCCTATCTCTGACCATCACAATATGCATAACTTATACTTCTATAAAGAAAGAGACACTGGCGCTAAGTAAAGGATATAGCACGATGTGCTTGTGACCTACTTTCAACGAAAACCTATTTCGTTCTGCAAAAATTTGGAAGGGGGTTTTGGATAGGGATCTAGATATGAAACATCTCAAGTTTCATTCCACCTGTGGGTGTCTGAAAGCAGTAATGGGTGCTTCAGCACGCTCCTGCTTCTATTCCTCAAATACAAGCGTCGCTCCCCACATCTGTCAGTGGCACTTCGCAAATTCGCTCACATCTTGAGGGGTGAGGGGAACCAGAAGATATCAGCAAGGGAGGGGGTTCGGTCGAGAGGGGAAGAACGCTATCCATCAACGCTAAGGGGCCAAGAGAAACGTGGCAAAGGTTAAAGGAACAACAGCGCACGCGCAAGACAAATGATCTGTTGCAATTGCAATATTGGTAACGGAGTTCTGTCCAAACTGTGAGAGTGTTCCAGATCGGTTTATCGTACCAATCTGGTCAATTAAGAGCTTTATAGTGACGAAGCTGTGGTTCTTATTTGGACGGTCCATGCTATCACATGAATTGGAAAAGGGGATATGCAAGGCACTTACTGTTATCTGATTGGGTCGCAAATTGCTTTGCAACTTCCAAATCCTCTTATCTCCTCTTCTGTTATGTATATATATATATATATACACATAACAGATATATTATATATATATATATATATATATATGTAAGATTAAAAAAAAGTATGAAGCTCAAAATTACTAACTTTAATATATCCTTGTAATTCTCCATTTTAATTTGGCTACCTCCCCTTTCTGCTTTCATTTCTAATAATAATTTTTATATATATGTTATATATTATATATTATATATATATATATGTAAGATTAAAAAAAAGTATGAAGCTCAAAATTACTAACTTTAATATATCCTTGTAATTCTCCATTTTAATTTGGCTACCTCCCCTTTCTGCTTTCATTTCTAATAATAATTTTTCTGGACTGCGTCTTTCAAAATTAATCCATTTAAGAAATCATGCTGCGATGCGATAAATTTTCAGCCAATCAGATTGGAGAAACGTTTTATTATAAATCACTACTACTATTACGCATTCGTTAACTTTAATATATCCTTGTAATTCTCCATTTTAATTTGGCTACCTCCCCTTTCTGCTTTCATTTCTAATAATAATTTTTCTGGACTGCGTCTTTCAAAATTAATCCATTTAAGAAATCATGCTGCGATGCGATAAATTTTCAGCCAATCAGATTGGAGAAACGTTTTATTATAAATCACTACTACTATTACGCATTCGTTTTTTTCCCTTGCTTGCTGATGGCAATGAAATCTAAAATTCAACTCTTAAATCTTGAGTATCATTTTCTCAGTGTAATGCCAGAAACATGTTCGAGTAATAACTCGAATTTTTATTAACATTTCAAAATTCAGCAAACGTAGCTGAATAGCTGAACTGGTAGACAACATTCGAGTCGCAACGTTTATGCACCATACGATCTCGGAAATTTCCAAGAGCTATTTGTAATAAGTTTTTCATGTCTATAATTATCGAGACGACTCGAGAATTTTCCAGAAAGAGCGGCGTACCGATTACTTGACAGAGATTTTTTTTCGGATGCCGTACTAAATCAGTATGACTCACATTACCTTCATGGAAGGAATTTAGTGATTCTGATTTTCTGAAATTGCAACAATAGCATTCGTTTTTTAGTGAACCAATAAAATTAATAATTCCAAAAGTATGAGTTAAAAACTTTCGGCGATTTCTTAGGTTATGATTCGGAGGTGGAGGATGATGATGACAATAATAATAATTATAGAGCTAAGATTCGGGTTTTCGAAACACAGATCTTTTTGAAATGCCTCTACTTAAAATATGAATACCTTAGAATAAACGAAATGCACTAATAATCCAATTCTCAGCTAAAGAATTAAATCAATTATTTAAGGCTGGGTTTGATATGAATATGTTAGTCCTCGAATTAATTGTATGAGAAAAACTAAATTATTATTTTTATGTAGAATTCTGAAAAAGCTAATAGCTTATTCAAAAAAGCATTCCTTTGTTGATGAGCGTATGTATGAGCCAAGTTGCTTTAAAAAGCTCGTTAAGTAAATATCCCCTTCAGAAGACAGTTCTCGTGTGTAATTTCTCCGCTGCAGGTGCCGTCCCTTTTTACGTATTTTATTCTTTCCAGCGGACTGCGTATGAGTTCAAAATGAAGAAAACTCGCTGGATCTGTTTTTCAAATTAGTGCTTTAGTCTTCACTTACATGGAAAGCTTTCTACGTTGCTGTATTCGCAAAGACTATTGCAATTCTACTAAAACCATTCAACAGTTATAAACGGAGGGAGAGAGAAAGGAAACTAAAAGAAAACGCTTTGCGTCTGAAAAATAATGCTCATTTCCATCGTAAAATAGTTTCAGATATACATCATAGAAACATTTTTCTGACTATAGCAAAAGAAATAATAATATTAAAACTGAAAGGTTTCAGATTTTAACTGTCGCCCAAAAGGGTTCGTTAAGGTTTTTTACGCTTTTACTAAACTCGCAGTCTACCAGTCTGCTGTTATACTCACTCCTCTTTTTTTTTTTTTTTTTTTTTTTTTTTTTTTTGTCTTCTTAGCTTTATTATCAAGCAACAGCAAAATTACACTACACTACAATTATTACAATTCAACACCAAAATTACAAAAAGTCTTAAAAGCAGCATAGCAGTATACATTTAGACTTCCCGATACCAGCGTTAAAGGTAAAGGTAGGCCGTTCATGATCCGTAATACTGTGCCCCAAGAATTCATTGCCTTTTTAAGGGTATCAAGAGTTAAATCAGCTTATTTTTTTCTTGTGTTATTCAGAAAGTATTTATGGAACACAAGGAAGTAGAAGTTAATTCAATAGACGTTTGATAATTTTATGCAGAAAAGCACTTTATAGTTCTGAAAACTCACGGAAAACGACAGAATTTCCTCGTGAGGACCTCGCGAAATTTCAGGTACATTATTTCAGGTACATTTGAGGGAATAAAATGAAGGGAAAAAACTTACATGTTTCCAATAATTTTTTTTTTTTTTTTTTTTTTTTTTTTTAAAATTTTTTTTTTTTTTTTTTTTTTATGTTTTCAATATTTGTAATAATTTGAAGATCTGCATAGTTTAGCAATTCGTAAAAATCAAGGCGAGTCCATATGCGAAAACAACCTGAAGGGAACTTTGAGCAAACGAGAACTAAAACTTTTTGACCGTATAAAACAGCTACTTCAATGACCGAAAGTTTGATTTTTAAATTTAAATGTAGTTAGTTTAACATTTTTCAAATATAAAATTATAATGTAAGTTACATAATAAAGAACAGAAAATTATATTCAGTGATACAAAATCTTCAATTAAAGAATTTTCACCTTCTTTTTCCTTCAGTGTCGCAATGTCCGTAATGAGTTAGTTCTTTTGTATACATAGTATATCCTTGTTAACATAAAATATTTTAATTCAATCACTTTAAAACTATAGCTTCTAATCTTTTCTTTTACTCTATCTCTAGAAATGTATTTGATTAATGTTTGGGACCCCTAAAAAGTATCACGTCTGCAAAACGCACTAAAATAATTCAGACGTATATTGCAGGAAATACACGTATGATTTAGTTACTAGTGATTTTGTGAGCGAAACAATACGCAATGATCAAAGCTTAATTTAAGCCGCAGCAAATGCTCTGAGCCTCCACTTTTGAAAAGCTTCGATATCCCCCTGCTATATTTAGAATACATAAAATTAGATGTCTTTTTGCACTGTAATCGCGAAAAATTTCGGTCATATATTTTAACGGAAATATCCATTTTGACCTTTCCCGAATCTATTTTGACTATTTTTTTGAGTGATGTCTGTACGTGAGGCCAGGATAAAGGACACTTTTCTCCAAAATGGATTGTAAAATGGACTCTTCGTGACATCCGTATATATCTCTCATAACTCAAATACGATTAACCGTAGAAAATTGAAACTACTTGATAGAATTGATGAGACTGCTATAACATGTAAACCTTCCCTTTTTTATTGCTATCGGCAGTAACAAAAAGAATATATAGTATATATATGTGTGTGTATTCATTCGCCTTATCCGACTCAAAAATCATTACACGGTCTCTATTTTTGCAATCGTTGCTCGTAATGATATATTTAGAGTCACAGAAATAGTTTAAATTATGAAAACATTCATGTTTAGCTACGTCAGACTAAAAGAAATGATAAAGATTTTGAGCAAATAACGAAATCTAATTATTAAGTTTCTTCCGTTTCCTATACTTATATTTGCGAAAGTTTTATACTCGTTATGAAAAAGTGAAATTATAGGGAGTTTGACTCCAGTAATTTAGCCGAGGTATTTAATTTCAGAATTTGCAATTTTTGATATCATTTTCATCTCGCATTGAGAGATCGGTTAATTAAGATAGAATAATTCAAGAAAATAAATTTAAATGAAATGCAGAAAAAGTGCGTATGATTTAATAGGCCGTACAAGGAAGTCATGTGGTGCCTACATGAAATTTTTTTCTGCTCTAGATTTTAAATATATAAAATTATAAGCAGAAACAAGACTTTTAACTTATTTGATTAAACTGGAACAGTATAATTGCATAATATTTGCCTTATCTCTGTAATTTGATTAATTAAAATTTAAAATCAATACAAATACTTTAGATTCTTCTTCTCCCCTACCTCTCGTCTCAGCTCCTTCCAGGACAAAAAAATCTATTGCTTAAAACGCATAGGTTTATATTTTATCATAAACAAACCGAAAACATGAAATATAAACCATTTACATGAAATAACTTTCAGTTATTAAATTGTTTAATTAAGTACTTTAAATAGTTCATATCAGAAATACAACCACTGCGTTAAAAACAATGTAGAAGTGAAACAAAACTTCTGTAAGAAGTTTCACTCCTGGCTCCCACTTTTGTAACTCTGTCGCTGGCGATGATTATACCAGACATTGCGTTATAATGATTTTAAAAACAATGATTTGATAGTAAGTTACTCATTTATGTATTAATTTTCTCCTCTTCTTATGACCAAAGTAGCCGTTAGCGTGGCCAATGATTGGCTGAGCGAGTTGAGATGGAAAGCTGAAAGCCTCGGTGGCTAGTTAAGGTAATGAAAAAAATCTAGAAAATCGTCTAATTAATATTTTTTTTATCATTCTTGGTTTACGGCAAATTTTTAAGCTTTACGATAAATAAATTTTTGGATACTGGAATTTTTAAATTTATGAAAAGGAATTAGTATTACATATCAGTATAGAATTAAGAAAATCAATTTTTAAATGAATTAAGAAAAATATGCGTAGCGTTATAAAATGGAAAAAATTATAAATGAAACGTTGGATTTCATTGCAAATAATTTTAAACGCCTGACATATATATTGTTGCGTGCGTATGGGCTCTTAATAGACTGAATGAGCAAGTCCGATAATAGGTTAATAAAATTTATTCTTATCGAAAGAAATATATCAGAACGCTGGAATTTCCCTGATAGATATTCGTACAAGTGTTCACAGTATCACACAGTATAATCAGTACTTCAAGCTATTAAAAACGTTAAAATACAACTCAATGCAAAGGGAAAGCTAATTCAGATATCTCAGTTGATGCGGAACCAAAGTTGCAACAACAATAACTAAGCAACTGAACTGAGACGCTCTTTCTTCGCCTTAAATAGCTTTTAACCGGCCGCGCGAGATCTTGCTAGTAATTTCTGCTTCCCGAGATTTCTGGAAAGCAAAAAGAGTGGAATTACGGTTACAGCTAACATAGTGTTCAATTACATTTATTCAGTTTAAATACAAAATTACTGAGATGAAATTTTACTCAATGTTAAATACAATTGTTCCTGTATTTCTACTTTTCCGGTATAGCTTTCTCTTAAAATTTGTCTGGAGATACATTACGTGGGAAAATACAATTTTAATTAATAACAAAATACAAAATTCGCAAAAAGATTTTTTTATACAGGACTTGGAAAGGAAGATTGAGATAAATTAAATGAAATGAGTATTAAATAAAAAAAAAACTCTCTTTTGGGGATAAAAATGGCAGAAAGCTTCTATACTAAGCGCGATTTCTTTGCAAATGTGTGAAAATAACGTCATATTTTCAAAACGATGTTTCTAAAGGAAAAACATGAAGCCCAAGGAAAGTCGCAAACTAAGATTCTATCATAGTATAACCTACTTTTAAAATGTCTCGAAAACGGTTTATTAATACTTTTTACTAATATTGTTTCAGAAGAGAATACAGAATTTGTTTTATAATCTGTGAAAATTTCAAATCTTTCGTTGGTCATTAAAAGGCGTATTCCCGATTAACCGAAGACTACTACCACGGTCAAACCAAAACAACGCTTAATAAGACAGCAGTTAAAAAACAGGAAAAAGTAATAAGCCATATCGTAATTAACAGAAAAATAATATTAACAATACCTGCAGTACCAAGTAATTTAATCTAAAGAATGAGTTCGTTTGGTTAGGGAAATTAATAAATGAGTGTTCAAAACAAGAATACATTTTAAAACAAAAAGAACAGTGTTTATTTTTCATATTACGTTTATATTCCGATGAAAGTCAGTGGGAAATAGATTAATGACTATGCATCGTATTTTTACGATTTATCACCTTACTCTGAATGGATGATTTAACAATATTTAAGTAGTTTACATTACGTATAATTAAACTGCTTACTGTTACAGACAAAAAACAATTTTTAAATACTGTGGTATCAACGACTATCACTGCTGTTTATACCATGCATTTTCTTCAATCTTTTTGTATTTCCCGTCCAAATTTTGCTTTATTTTGGCGGTTTGTGAGAATCATTTTTCCATTGTTTCGCGATAAACAAGCTTAACTTGTTTTCTAAGTTTTTTTCCACTTAATCAGGAGTATACTGAATAACTTGCCTAACGAAGCTTTACCTAATCAACATATAATTCTGGAAAATGCAGTCTGCTGTAAATATGAAATTATTTTTATATTGAAAGAAAATGATGTTACATGTACTGAATTGACTATTGATGTAACCAACACTGCTGTTACCATTTATTTTCTGTATTGTTACGTGAAGCTGTATTTTGTACGCATCGGGTTATAAAATAATTTTAGTCTTCTGTGACATGCTGCGTTTTATTGCACAGTGAAAGAAGTAATTTAAGAAGTTTTATATTTTACTAATAATATGCAAGCTATGGTTTACACGTAAAAGAAAAAAGTTCTGTGTCCGAGGTATATAATACACGACACATGGAAAAAAAAAAATCTTAGAATATGACTTAGACCTAGGTTAGAAAAACCCTAGAATATGATCCAGATTACAATTATTCCATTAATAATTTTGTTGCAAATGAAACATAGCCAAACTTTGTTAAAAAGGTGCATTGACATTAAAGGTTTAATTTCACTAAGCTGATAAGTAATGCGTTGTTAAATGAAACATAAAATTAAACATTTTATGTTGCATGCGCCAACTCTGCCAAAATTCACGTGTCATAAGTTTGGTAAAAATCGAATTGCCTCAAAGGCCAAACGTCATTAAATCGCCAGTATCATGATTGGTTTTGCTCAGAAATCTTGATTTAAGTCAAACAACAGTAAATTCGACAATACTGAATTGTGTTTATATATCTGCAGAAGTTCTGAAAAGGTAAATTTTATCACCTAAGATATGCATTATCAGTTTCTTTACAAATATGTACACTAAGGATAAATAGATAACTTCCAACTGGCAAAAAAATAAATTAAAAACTAATAATTTTTAATTGAAAATCATTAGAAGCTATGTGCAACGATTTACATGAAAAGCCTATATGTAATAGATGTTGCATAATTGTGAACATGATTTCAATAAAAAGTTTTGACATTATTTAAGCTAGAAAAATTAATTAATGTACTACATTAATTTTCAACAAAGATTATAATTATTATACTCCCTACGAAAGCATCTATCATTAACATTTTAGTGGAATTTCTGTACTGTAAAATCACTAATACATCACTGTATGTGCAACTTTAAATCAGTCTTCATGTCTGCAAAGCTCTTCTGATTTGATACCTTTGGAAATTTGCCCGAGTTGATTCCTAAATAAATGTATTAAAACTTTTCAAACCATTTAAATTTCTAATCTTAAAACATCATTGCACTTTGTTATTTAATTTTTTGAGCATAAAAGTAAAATGAAGAGCAAATATTTTCCTTATTTAGGACAGATATAAAGATGAAAAACTTAAAAATAGTGAATTGCTTTCCTAAGATTTTACAAAATCAAACTTTTCTGTCTCTAAACTGTGAAGAACAGTTTTAGGAGAGAAAAAAAAAACTTATCGGGCTATAAGCGCTATTAAGAATACTAAATGCACTCGATAGTTATTTTATTTAAATTGGAAAGTTTTAAAAAATGACTAATAATTATCTGGTATATTTGTTAAAAATTACTAATACTTAACTGCATCAAAATTTAATGTCAGATGAATAAATAAAAATTAATACGGTGTGGGAACGATTAATCAGTGTTTTTTGAAAAATTATGTATTCTAAATTTTTTAAATGTATTAAATTATTGACTCATGACACGAAATGAAAAACGGACACCTTTATTACTCATATTTCACAAGCACAAACATAGCCATTGACGTTCAATGAAAACACGCTTACAATACCCAGAATTTTCATCAGATTGGGTTAACTTTTTTTTTTCTCTCAACTGTACAGCACAAAAATATTCGAAATCATGTTCCAAAACATTTATGTAAATGTATATATAATGTATATAAGTGTATATAGAATTATCAAAGGCTATGTAAAAAAAAACCATCACAGCAACATTGACAAAACGTATTTACATGGCAAAACTGTTAACTATATACAAATGGCGGAAGAAAGAACTAAAATAGCCAATACTTTTTTTGTAACTGTTTATAAAATATGAAATTTCTTAACCTAATAAATGGTTATATTAGATTTTGAAACAAAGATGTCTTTCATAAGAGTATTTTTAAGAAATTAATAACTCTTTTTTTTTCTTTGCACTTGGTATGCTACAAAATAGGAGTATTTCTATGCTTTACTTTTAGTTGCCATATTACAGAATAAGAATTGTATTTCTCATACTTTGAAAGAACAGAAATATAAAATAAACCCCTTTATACGCTTCAATTTTTCCTAAATATATATTTAAAGCTGTAAAAAGTGAATTTTACCATAAAATTCTTTCTTAATAAAGATTAAATTTTTTACACTATAAAACACTACAACAGCTAAACCCCCGGGAATAAAAACTATTTAAATAATTATAAGCTAACGTTTCTTTATAATCGAAAATCAGAGCCTTAAGTTAAAAATTAGGGCGAAAAGAAATATGTACAATCATTACGACTCATCTAAGAGAATTAAAAATTTAGTATCTGGGCGTAAGTCCATGTAGAGTAGAAATATGTTATTTCTAAAACAACTGCTAAATATATGTTAACCGTACACGGCATATTAATGCAGTATACGTCATTTACCATGAATGTAAAACGCGATTCGAATATCGTTAACTACAGGAAATGAATACAAATTTAATTTATACGACGCGTTCTAAATTACAAAAATTCTTTTCTAGTACTTTCCACCGCATTCCCTTTAATACTAATACAAAAATTGGCCCTATACAGTACTTGTTACAAGCAGAAATAAACATCTTATACACATCTAACACTGTTAAAACTTTCGTTTCAGTTAGATAAATATTTCCCCCTTTTTTATATTTTATTAAGAGTAGAAAATATTCTTTTCAAGCGCATGTCTTGCATCTTTGAAGCAGGCTTTTATCAAGCAATAAAATGTCAGGTAATGACATAAATATATATCTGTACACAATGTATCTCCTTGCCAATTTTTTAACAGTATGTTACATTTAAAATACGTTTTGAAACAGATTATTCATTAGATAGCTTAATGTTTCACTGAACGAGGAGTCTGTACATTTTAAATTAAAAATATTTTGTTCAAAAGAACCTTTGACTATACAAGTAAATAATATCACAAAACTGAGATCAAGTTTCATACATGGAACTACTTGAGATTACCGTAGAAGAAATCTGAGCTTTTATGTAGTTCTATGCAAAAACATAAAACTTGCAAGCGTACTCTAAAATCAACCAGTTAAGAGTTTTAATGCAAAGACAAAAGCTTTAATGTGACCTGCTGCAGCGTTCACCGCTGTCTCGCTGGAAACTACTACTGTCTGCTAAATCTTTAGAAGGCACAAAAAAAAAAAATCTTTCGAACTGAAATAGCAATAATGTTAAGAGATTTAGGAGTTAAGTGTAGCCTTAATGCACCAGCTGTGAATTAGAAACTTGTTTTGTCAATATCTGGCATTAAAGGCAAGAAGCCTCTTTTATGTAATAGTTATAACATAAGTCCTCCTTCATTTGGTGTTGTAATTTCAGTTGCAAATCACTAAGAGTAGCTTAATATATGCTATTCGGATTTTTGATATTTTGCGTTTCTTTCCAACTACTAGTCAACATATTTTATTCGATACTTATAGTTAATATTTTTTAATTTGACTTCCAGTTTCATCAGCTTCAGTTTCTAAGGTATGTATTATTTGTACCTTGAAAATTTATGCCGGTTGATTAATGTGTGTTACTAATTGATATCACT
Source organism: Stegodyphus mimosarum (assembly GCA_000611955.2). Taxonomy (NCBI): domain Eukaryota; kingdom Metazoa; phylum Arthropoda; class Arachnida; order Araneae; family Eresidae; genus Stegodyphus; species Stegodyphus mimosarum. The sequence goes on from KK112163.1 coordinate 422,541, forward strand.
GTTGTAATAATTTCAAAAATGTATCATTTTAATGAAAGTGAAAATGACGCAAGGAATTCAAAACCATCATTGCTGGAGCGGTTGAATACAAGAGCACGCTTGCAGTTATTAGTAAAGAATATAAATTGCTTGCCACGGACATCAGAAAAAAGCATAGACCTGCAAAACAATTTTAAGGGCAAGAAAACCAATCCATTTAAATTCTGGACTATCAACAAAAATAAGCACAAGAGTTAACAGTTTCTATTACAAATAACAAAACACAAAGAAAATTAACATCTTACAAACAGTCAGAACATAAATTTTATTTCTAGATTAATATTAAAATGAAATAAGAATTGCAAAACAAGAAGAGATATGCAAATAAATACAAATCAAAACAAGGAACATTCATTATCTATGGCAACAAACACGAATGGCAATATGCAGGCAAAAGAAGCAGCACATATCAAACGAGAATTAACTCCAGGCGTTTTCTACAAGCATGCATATGCGAAATAAATATTATAGTTCTCTTTCTTAAAAATAAAAAGATAATTAGTTCGTGAATTTTACTGTTTAAATTAAGTTTATGCATCCTAGTGAGTATGATTGTGCGTTGGACTGGATCGAGTACTGCTAAGCCTCTGTACAGAAACGCATTTTGATTGATCGCCAGTCACTAATCAATAACAAAGGTTAAGCTGAAATATTAGATTCCCATTTTTGATTAGTGACCACTTAAAATACATATATTAAAAAAATATTTGCTATTTTTAAAATGAGTTAAGAGTTTCTTAAAATCCTCAGGAACTTTTATTACAAGAGTGCTACATTAAAAACAGTTTCATTAGTAAAATTCCGTGCATGAGAATGATGAATTTCCTATTAAAAATATGAACATGCGGTACTTGTGTATTAAACGCTCTCCGCCAAATCACCAAAGATACCATCCGACTTTTCCTGTGAGAGCGCGCTTAGCAACCCTAGAAGCTGCTCCAATTTTATTTTTCTTTCCTTGCTAATGTTCCATCTCCTTTTTTTTTCGGGGGGGGGGTGTGAGAGTTTATGCGGGGATTTTTATTGTTATTTCAATGCTAATTCCAAACCAATTTAAGCAATGAACTGAATTGTGAGAAACTATACATGATAGGGCACATACGATAGAAACCATTACAAGAGAAGATATACGATGAAAAGTATTACAACTAGGAAATGAGTCGAATTTCTAATTAGTATCCTTAATTTAAAAGCAACATCCATAGAGAGGCTGAGACAAGTCGCGAAAAACAATAATCTGAAGTAATTTTGATGCAAGCACCAAACAATAACTGCTGAAAATTTTAAAACACTTTTTACATCAATTTACTGACATCGAAGGTATATTTCATGGTTGAAAGGCACCAACAGATTGTTTATGGTGTACCGGTGGGTGCCGAATAATACGCAAGTACAGAATTTTCTTTTCTTTTCTTTTTTTTTTTTTAATTAGTTTAGAAAGTTACTTCACGGGTTTATTCCCAGAAACGTTATTGAAAACACAGTGCATTAAATTTAAAAATTTTAAACACACGTTAAAAATTGTTAGAAAATTAATTTAACTATATTAGGTAGCAACTTTAAAACAATATTAGAATTTTTTTGTGAATATGTTATAAGAAAATTGCAAAACACCAACAAATATGAAAAATGTGCATCAAAAAGGCAGTTATTAAAAAATTTTTTAGAAACTACTTTTGAGATGCATTTTGATAACAGAATTACTGCAATAAAAATGAAGTAGAAAACTTAAGCCACAAAAATCAATAAAAACACTTAATATAAAAAGTCACTTAACACGTACAATTTTATATTTATTACAATAAAAGTAAAAAAATGCAATAATTCAAATAAATAATCAAATGCTTGTCTACAATATATTTAAACACTGAAAAATTATATTAGAAATTCCATTAATTTTTGATTAACATTGAAACACAAGATGAGCATTACAAAGAAAATCAACACACATACATGGATGACATAAATTTCCATAATAAGCACAATAAGAAAATATTCTACCGTTCAAGTTTCCCTTTTCTTTTAGTTAAAACATTGGGGAAACAGGGATTCTCACATATGTAAGCATAAAATATCATATATAAGTACATTAAAGCATAAGAAACACAAAACACACTAATTACAACGAACTATATGTTACGTACATTGCTACGTTTTCATAAACGAATTACATCAATAAGGTAATTTTTTTAGCTTCATTCATGGAAAAATAATTACAAAAATTCATTAAAATATAATCTTTTAATTTTCTATTAGTATTCAATAAAGGTAATTCGCATTTTGCTTTTAATAACGTATACAATACCGCTTATGGGAATTTAACATGCGGTAAACCCAATAATTATAGCAGAATTAATGTGCTTAAAAATTACGAGCCTATTTTTGGATAAAGATAGAATTAATATAATGCATATGAATAAATATATATAAATACATAATTCATTTAAGAGAATTTTAACATTTCAATATAGTTAATCATTTTATCAAAATTAGGATTATAATTCATTTTAAAATTTAAAATCAGAAGAAACACTATAAATAGATAAAAATTTAATATAAATGCTTGGATTAAGGGACTATCTAAGTTTTATTAATTATACATTCAAATACAAAAAAGGTAACATAAATTGATAAGTTTCTATGACAACGCACGTAAATTTCTGAGAACATATTTAGATGCAGTATTTAGTGAAAATCCCTGTTTTTAGAAGTGTCAAAATTGAGCAACGATTTATTTCAAAAGGACAAATTTTTCTTTGGCTAGGTTGTAAGAACTTTGGTCACTTTATTTCGATAAAATAACAACCATGTTAAAGCGCAGCTAAATAATGGAAGCATGTAAAAAAATATTTCACAACTTGAAGTAAATAATAATGCAATGAAATAATAAAAATATACAACTGAACACAAAATGGAAACTCACGTACATAACAAAAAAATGAAGATGTAATAAAATATAATAATTATACTGTTCTGAGCAAAATGGTGAAGGTGTATGGATACAATGTGAATTTTAAGTAGTATACACTTGCAATCCCTTTAACACAAACCCTTACAAAAGCAATTTTTTTGACAATATTTTTTTAAATATCGGATATATAAATCTTAAATCAATTTTATATTAGCACACGCTACGAAAATCTCAATGCAGTAAATACAGTAACCAAATATATAATTTCAATCAAAAGAAAATATCTCAATTTTTGTAGTATACAAATGTTGAGTCGCTCAGCAGTAGTATATTAACTGTACAACAGTGCCACAAGCCGGCTCCCAAGTAAAAATCATTGACATGTTTGAAGACAGATATTAACCGATCATTTAACGTTTAGATTATTGTTGTCCCCAAGTGTGTGTATGAACAGGAACGCAAAAAAATAATACTTGATGAAGAGTAATTTTATAATTAGAGCAGATTTCTCTCCATAAGATGATTGTCCGCTGAGATTTGAGTTAAAATATTATATCCGCTATTGTCCGTCTTCTTTGAGAAATCTGTAAGGAAAAAAAAAATAATATAGCATTTGTGTAAGCTCAGCAAAAGTAATTTTATCTAGCAACAGAATATAGCTTTGATAAATTATATTGAAAGTACTGAATGAAGTGAATTATTCTTAAACTAGACTCCATCATAGATGTAACGAAAACATGCCAAATTTAATTTAAAATTAGGTAAGATTTCAACTTTAGATTTTCCAAAGTCAGGAAAAGAAAATTTAGAGAGTTTCATTAATGATTATTATTAATTCTTTAGTTTTGCTCAAGTGACCCAAAAAGGCCTCTTCGGTTGATGAACAAATTCAGTTTCCGATCCCTGTACATGCATCAAGATCTTAAAATGATTTTTAATTCCAATACTATGCTTTTCATAATGAATACATTGCATGTTAATCTAAAATAAATGTTACTATAGATTCAATTTACCCTTAATTGTAAACATACTTTGTGCTGAATGAAGGCAAAGATTAATTCCCTTCCAGAAAATTAGCATTTTTATTATTGCATCGTTTAGGCAAAAGTAAAGAAATTAAAGCAGAATTTCCACTTTAAACTTTCGGAAGAAAATACATATCCTGCAACATTTCAATAACATACAATAAGTTTCATACATTGTTGAATAAATTACCTACTGAGAATTAAAGTTTAAATACGAGAAGTTGGAATGGTTGGATGCACCCTATGACAAAGATCAGCACTGTAAATCCGGCGATCAAACAAATTCTTTAAATAAATATAAAAGATGTGCAAATCTATTTATAATCTGAACCATTTTCACACACGACGATTCGAAATTATACATATGTATATATATATACATATGTAAGGAAAGGAATTCTAACTTTAATTTAAAATACTCCCTTAAGTTTCTTTTTTAATTTGGTTATTCCACTTTCTATCTTAGTAATATTCTCACGAATAAATGTTTTAAGTGCGTCATTTGAAAAATAATACCTGTCATATGACTTTTGTATAATGCTAATGACACGATTGTACCCTCCTAACAACAAATGATAACGACGAAACTGATGTCTTTACCCAACCGTACTGACATGTATGCGAACCAAAACGTCGACTTAAACCATAGAAATAAAGCAGAACCAATACTTTGCTATTTTCAATCTAACACTAACATCGTAATCTCATCTTCTTTGTGCATCTACCGCATTTCTTTTATCGTCATATTTAATCCTCTAACTACGTCAAAAACAAGCTAAGAATTTAAAAATACATGGGGCGCGTCTTGCACCAGTTTAGCCGTATATGTTTCCTGAATGTTATGCAAACAAATAAGTATTCTAACAAGCCATGACTTCTTTTATTTGTAAACATTTAGCTATCATCACACTTACGACTAATTCAAAATTTTCAACACAAACATACACATAAGGTAGTAATAAGACCCTATTAATACAGAAAACTTTATTAAATCTTGGACAATGGGTTAGATGGTCAGGCGCTTGTCTATCATACTTCATTGGAAATCATAAATATCATGTGATCAAGAACAATTATTTTGAATCAACATGTGTGAAGAATTACTACTTGCTACCAGTTGATATTTAAACCAACACTTGCTTTGCTAAAAGATCTGAATGGATATGATAGTTAAAGCTGTCAAGAACAGATCTTTCAAATTATCCTATTTATCACCAAACTACAGAGCAACAGCATCATAAACGGCGCAGATGAAGTGGTAGTCGATGCACGTCAACATCAAGACAGAGCATGATGAACGAGAAGATGAAACACGACACTCGTTCTGGAGATAACGGGACAATTTTAGACAGCAAAGACTGCACGGGATGCTCATACTGGCCTGACCTCTAAACGTAAACTTCATTTCTCCAGAGGAAGGTCGAGGCAATAAGTTTATTTTGCCTGGTTTCAAGCGGACAGCTCTGAGTAATATTCTTTCTTTTCTTCCTTCTGAATGTCACACTCAAGAGGCTTGTTTTGATGCTTTAAATGATTATTGCATTATCTAATCTTTGGGAGATGAGTGTTTATTACAGCACAGAACACACAGGGGACGACAAGATAAAGAAGACATTATAAGTGGATTAAAAAAACCTTAAAAAATATTTAAAAAAGTTAAATTATTTTTCTTTCTGATAAGTGAGGTGGCATTAAGGATTTAAGAGTTCCACAGCATAAACAAGGTTCCTAGATTTAAAAAACGTGATTTCAAGGAAAACATAGTACTAAAATACTAGAAGTAAGACAAGGAAATTTTAATACATTTTTCATAGAGGTGCTAAACGACGAGCTTGCAGACTAAGTAGCCCATTTTAAGTTGAAAATACTTGAAACATAATATACATTTAATTAATTATAGCCTAATATCTTTTAAACGTATAGACGTAAAAACATATAAACGTAAGTCTGCGACTAAGTAGCCTACAGTCGATGGAAAGTAATTAGCCCAAACCTATATAATAAATCAAAATTATTTACTAAATATTTTCAAGAGGCCAGCCATAAATAACTGTTACAGTGAATGCTGAAACCAAACAACTTTTACTTCGTAGCTACTTTTTAGAGTATTCTGAAATACGTTAATAATAAGAAAAGGAAAGTGACCTAATTCGGTCTCTGATATAGCATAGGATTTTAGCTGCAAATGCATCACCTCTGCTTTTAAATTATTAAATCATAATGAGTATTTTATTAAATGGAACTTCTGGTCTACGCAATTTATTAAAACATTAATTATATTTTTTCAGAACCAACGAACCCACACAGTACTACAAATGTTTTTATAAATTCCTCTACCTTATTGTACAAAACTCTGGGATAGGAAGTACATGTCTAGGCAGGGATGTACCGAGAAGGGAAAAGGTGGAGACAAACCACCCCAAGCCTCTGATCCGGGACAGCTATGAAAAACCTGAAGTTTATGTAACTATACAGGTAAAGAAGACAAAAAGGAAGAAGCTAAAAAGTGCTCTGATTTAAATTTATTGAAGAAATGGACTTCCAAGAATCAGTCCCTAACTATATTTGCTACTGATGACTTTTTGAACAATGTGTGCTTCAGCTGCTTTTTGAGAGAGAAATTGATTAAAAGCTGTCTTCGATCAACAATGAGCCAAGTCGACTGTTTGGTAGTCTTATCCACTGAAAATGCAGTAACTAAAAGCATTAATTTTGATGACGCTATGAAAAAAATTGCAGAAATGATAGCTCGCGAAAAACGATTTTCGCATTTTTCATTGACAGAAAAGTTAGAAACACTATTTTTATAAACATAAAAAATAGCATATTAATAAGTTTTTGAAATACATGTTTGTTGCAAAATGTAAGCTCTCCTTTCTTTAGTCTCAAGATTTGTTTTTTAAATCATTTTAACTATTTAATTTTAATTAAATAAATGTTAACTACATATTTGTGTTGATATTTGTATGGTGATCATTCCAATAACGATGAAGGGCGATTTCCGTGCCGGGACTCAATATAAAGAAATAAAACGTGCAGCTACATTTTTGGCCACTATATATTATTCGGGTTATTCGTGATGAAAAAAATACCTTTTAATTTTCACATCGGTTTACAAATTCATCGTAGCAAAACTTCCAGGTAAAATTTATAAAACTGCTGATAAATACAATGAACAACTTTCAATTTAAATTTGTGATAATTGAATTTAAAGATACCAGAATATTTATAGTTTAATAACAGAAATGCAGACTGTTCTGTAGTACATTTACCTATAACAATTTTAAACATATGATGAGTAACTCCATTACAGTTACTTATACTCCAAACCGTGCGTTTCCAGTGTGGGTCAATTACGAACATAATAAGCGGCATAATTCAATAACGGCCGACAAAATTCTCACACTTTTGAAGAGTGTAATCAATAGTTTCAATGTGCACTTCAGATTTATTGTCTCAAATTGCTACGGTGCGTATAAAGAAAAATATCCATACCACAATGAATAAGTTTACTGAAAAAAACTTCATTCATCCAACGATGAAAGAAAAAAATCGATTTGGACTAGTATACTGAAAACAGGAGCCGTTCAGCGGGAGTGGAGTGGAGGTTTATGAAAGAAACTGTCGACAAATACGCGACTATGTTGGAGAGAAAATGGGGAAAGACACAGGAAATGAGCATGATTTACCTAAACGGAAAAAAAAAAAAAAAAAAAAAAAAAAGTAACTCTGATCGTGGACAGAAAATTAAAAACTTTCGCCGCGTATACTCAGGATAAAAAGTGAAAGTTATTCACGGATACCGCTGCTGGATGATTCTCATGTGGCAAAATCATGCCTTTGTAACATATAAAATTACCATCAATATGAAAAGATAATACTTTTTCTTTGGTAAAGGAGGGGTTCTTTTTCCCTATAAAGCGATGCATTTATTCAATAATTTTATGCAATTTTCACTCACTACGCATTCATATGTGTTAAAAGTTTTTAACTGATTAAAAATCTATTAGTTATTAAATAACATTTTATTTCAGTAATTTTATGTTAACAAAGTCAAATAGCAAACAGTCAAGTAAATGCAAAAGAACTGCAAAATTAATTTTATTTTTCCGAGCCATCCCTACCGCAGTGCTGAAAATGCTTTTACAAAATTCTGTGATGAGAAATAAGCAGATTGATGCACAAGATGAGACTGTAATGACAGGTTTCGATAGTATCATCTTTCTGCCTATTGATACTTAATAGTCTAGTCTAGTCTAGTCTAGTCTGGAAATCTATCGCCGGGATACCACATAAGATGCGGTGTATCCGGCTCACTGAAGTTTGCAACAAAGTGCTCCTAATGTATTTTTCCTGACAAGTAAGCAAGATAACTGAAGCAAGAGAGAAGAAAGATGAGAGTAGAGAAAAGAACAGGGGTGCCAGACACCGCAGTGCAAGGAACCAAGACCAACGATGGAGAGGATATCCTGACAAGTCATAATTCATGAGCAAGTGCTATGAGTACATAGCAAAATACAATAAATTAAAATATAAGGAATACATAAACAATAATAATGAATAACAAATAAGAGTACATGAAACACAGCAAATTCAATAAATTTAAGAACATACAGTAATAGATGAAGTTAATATTTACATATATACACTGCAGCAATAACTGCAAAATTCAATTATTATGTCGGGAAGTTTAGGTCTCTAGTCAAATGTGCCGCAAGAGGTCTTAGGTTGTAGTCTGATACTTAATAAAACGCTGACATCTTTTTATATATTTTTTCCTGAAGTGTCTCAGCCAATAAAAGTTTTTTAATATTTAAGAACAGACACTATAATACAATTACTACAACGATTGGAAACGGGGGGAGGAAAAGGGGAAAAACTGAAACTAACGCCCTCTATCATGTGGAAGAAGAATTCTAACCGACAGTGGCAGGTGTTGCCGAATCCTCCGACCTACGCTTCAAAACATAAAATAGGTATAGAGACGTAAGGGGGGGGGATTCAGACATTCAGGACAAGGGATCGCGTTCGCTTCCAGGTGGGGGAGGACGACTAAACAAAAAATCATAAAACCGTGGGAATTTTTTCGCCTCGCACTCCCTCACCTGTTCGCCAGCCTTGGAGGAACGGGGAACTCGAATGCGGAACAGTCATCTTTACCCAAAGCTGAGTCAGCAAGTAACACCGCTTGCTTTCGTAACCACCGCGAACCCCTTATACGGTTTTATAGAAAAGAAGGCCAGGTGTTTTTGTTTTGGCGCTCGAACGTCTTTCGGCTGAGCAAGGACTCGCGCGAGTTTCCACTCTCGCTCAGAGTGAAAGGGCCAACGGTCTGATGATTCACTGTTACCTTTGCTGAAACCAAATGACAGGTTTGTAGTGGAAACCGAGGAATTCGTGGATGAGGTCATGCAGAGACACGCATAACCTGACTTCATAGAATTAGGTGGTTTTAAAGATGACATGGAAGCTATGATGGTTATGCGCTCTTCTGAACGACAGATAATTACAGTACGTACAGGTGTTGACATTACTGTTATGGTGTTTATTATACTTTCTAAAATGCGTGATTGATTAAAACAAGATTCTTAAAGCCAACCCATTCCATCAACGGTATTAACTATGGCCTTTTTAGTATTTTCCCTCAGTCGGCATTGCAAAGATAGTCTAATTTTAAATCATTTTCATGAATATATTGAACATAATGACATATTTTATACAAAGAAAAGAAACTGGAAACCAGGAGAATTACAGTCCAAAATTGCAAAATATTTCAGAGATATGCATGGTCAGAAGTTCTGTGTTATGCAAGGAATATATTTATTCCTTTCATAACAGAGAAAGAACTCTCTCGTAACTACATGACATTACACAGAGCACTTTTATGACAGCCCAAACTTGTTATTATCAGCAGTTATAACATTTAAGAATGCATTCGTTTCAGAACAGGAGCATTTTAGATCATCTCCTACCAGCTGACTTATATCTGCACGCCAAAACTTAACTTGTAATGAAAAACATCTTGCTGATGTGGACATCCCTAACCTTAACACCCACAAAAGAATAGATAAATTTTACAGCTTTTACGGATCACAGTAGAAACAAGGTGAAGGGTATACATCATTTCACAACATCTTTATATATGATCTACACAAAACTAGCAATTTGCATACCGTTGCGATGGGGGTATAAATACCAACAGAAGCTGTTTTCACACCCACGGGGTCGCATTTGAACATTTATTAAAGCACGAACACTTGTCAGTGTGGTATTTGCAGAACGTAGCATTTAAAATACATCTATCTAAAAGTATTCTTGAAAGTTTTATGTAAGAAGCTTTTTTTACGTATTCGGGTTCCATCTTTCGACGGTTTCTGTTGGTACAGAAGCTGCAATGCAGGCGAACATCATAACGCGCATATACGAATAGGACAGTCAATGAACGACTAGTCTCCGATCTGTTCAGAAGAACATTCATACCCCGAAAACTCAAAAACGCATGCAAAAATTTCAAAATTTATAAAATAAGTCAAATTATATAACAGGGCGTGATTTGCACAAATAATGCACTGCATTGCTAACAGAGGGATAGCTTTTGGAGCCGGGGAAGATAAACATTTAGATCAACTTTCCTTCGACAGAGGGTCCGACATTAAGATCATAATCAAAACAGTATTGAAAATTGCTTATTCACTTGAAAAGAATTTGTCAGGTATCGTGAAATTATTTAAGGTATCGGTAAAGAGAATAAACTATTCAGCACAGTTTCCAATTCTAATCTGATTGTTTTCACCGCTGTCAAAGACCGCTTTTCCGGTCGCCGGAAAAGAAAATTACCCGTCTTTACGATTCACTTTTTACAAACTGTGCTCCTTTTCAATTCATTTTTATAAATTTTTGAAATCTTTGCCAATTTATGAACCTCACTATATTTCTTTCATTTGAAAACTAAGAGCTTTTTCGAAGTATAAACATTTCAGCAGATTTAGAGAAGATAAGAGAACAGGGAGAAAAAACTGCTCTACTTCAAGCAAAAATGAAAGAAAACAGAACTGAGAAAGATAAATTGAAGCAACAAGTACCATAATCCCTTCTGCCACTTTATAGCTACAAAATGCAAAAAAAATTGAGAGTAAAGCTAAGCATCCTACTAATGTGTATTTTGTTATCTTTTCTGCCATCTTAACACCCACAAAGGTGCACCCCCTGCAAGAACAATAAAACTTCTAAGTTTTGACGGGAAAACCAACCCCTCCTTCTTTCTCTCCTTGTCTCAATTTGCACCCTGTTTCTTTCAGTTAAGAGATAAAGTTGTCGATAATGGACAAATGGCAGTAAGAGCCAAATGGCGTCGAAAACTTTCTTCTTTGACCAGACTTTCTTCTTCCATGTCTCCTACCAATTTTAACTAGTCCCTATCTTAAATAGTCCTCAGTTGAGTCTGACTTCAAAGGATTTTACTAAACTACTTCAAAAATTTTAGAAGCAGCTTCAAATTTCTATAATATTTCAGGCTGATTTCATGCTACAAAACATGATAAAGAAAACAAGCTATATCCATATACGCTTGAGAAACTATTTTCTGCGCATCCAGATGCTTTCTCACCTGATCTCAACAAGTTATTTAAAAAGAAAGAAAGAAAAGAGAGAAATTTATAATTATTTTTGATCAGTTGTAGAAAGTTTGCTCCTTCCATAGTTAAACTCTTGCGAATCTTTACTCTCAGCAATAATAAAGATAGCAGATTCGAAATTTATTTCGACATTAGCTTCTAAGTTTCTCATTTGATTCCCTTTACGTGTCATTCGTTTATGCCTTGAAGTACTTGGTTTTTAAAGTTTCACTTCAGTATGCTTAAAAGCATGTTTATTAATTATTCATAATTGCTTTGCATAAACGGCTTTCCTGACAGAAAAGAGGAGACATGCGGCGCATTATGAAATCACTGTACGGATGAAATAATTCGCAACGAATATATTTTTAAGCTGTTAAAACTCGACTCATTATCGCGAAAAGCTCACAAAACTTTTTTATTATTATTATTATTTTTTTTAAAATTAACTCTAGCTTTCGTGATTTCGCACACGCTTGCCACTGTAATCGCCAAGTGAGAGTGAGAAGGAAAAAAAAATGGCTACACTAAAAAGAAAATCGCTTTCTGAAAGGGAAGTAAAAAGAAGGGAGAAACAGCTGACTTAATGTTTACATTAGCCACCTGGCTCCTAACTGGAACTCTCTCGTAGAAATAAAATTTTGTCATCTTCTCTGTCACCGAAGAACCCATCCTCCGATAATGCAAGAAAGATTATGAAAACTAAGTAGCGATTTTTAAATGGACCCGTTGACGTTTTAATGGAGTGAGTTTAAGACGACAGGAAAATATAGACCTTTTTCCCACCAATACATTAAGTGGGTCTTTTTTTTTTTTTTTAAACAAATTATCGAAAGAAAACAAAGAGAATGATGCCCTGCACGGAAAGTTTCCAAACATTTGCATTCTTTAACTTTTTGGTTACTTCTGTACTGCGCAGCTAAAAAAAAAAAAAAATCAAGGAACAAAGAATTCTGACAGAAATAAGAGACGGTATCATAATAATATCCTGAGGTAACAATATTGGCATTTTTATGAGGGTTGTCTATGTATGGTGTATGTTTTGGCAAAAACAAAACCTTCACAGCTTTATGCCAACGCATAAGGATATGGGCACCTCCAGTAATATATTAACAGCAATGTAAGGGTTCTAAATCAATCCTCGATTTTTAAACGGGAAATTAAATAAAACCATAACACTTTTTCTTTTGCAAAACCCTGAATTTGAAGAATAATTCCGCCAACGTTAGGCAAGTGGACAATTTTTAATTACCAGTGCTGACGTCATTGTACTGGTACTGGCGCCACGTTTGGTAGAAGTCACCAAATTTTTCAGAATGTGCCAAACTCTCGTAACCGTGCTCATAATAAACCTTCAGTCAAGCAACGTAATTATTTTCGTACGAAGTTCTTTTCGTTTCATTTCAAGTTTAACGCTTTTAATAAATCGTGATATTTTTTGCCATAAATATAATTTTAAAAAATTCGCTTGTGTAATTTTCCAGCAACGAAACAAACTAGAGTAAAATTTTCTGCAGGAATACAGAATTTTTCCGCAATATCTCTAAAGAGAACAACGAAGAGATAAGTTTGGTAAATAGCCGGTGTTACCAAGGTTTGCGCGATGCCCAGACTTTGCAGTTCTCTGATTTTTTTTACCAGTGCTGACGTCAACAACAGATCGCTATGCAACTTTGGAAAATGAATAGCGCAAAAAAATTACAAAAAGATTTGGTTAAAAAATGTAAATGTTTTATTTTTATGCATAACGAAATCCTTATTTAACAATTAAAATTTGTATTTTAAATTTATAAAGCATATTGACTTGCGTATCTAGTATCATATGTTGATAATGTTTGCTAACTTACGATAAATTTGATAATTTAAGAAATTTTTAAAATTCTCGAAAATCACTAACTTGCACCCGATATGTAAACTTAACGTTTCATCTGTAAGTGATCAGTTTGTGCCAAGATGGTTGCGTTAATACGTTAAGTATCCCTTTATGTTAGCATTCATGAACCGAAGTATTGTTAAAGGCTGTGATTTGCGCAATGTGAATTGAAATGTATGCTTTTCGATACAGACAGGACTCAGCCTGGGCATTTTGTAAAATGAATATCCGAATTAAATTAATTTTATTAAAAACATTTCTGCAATTTTCTGTCCGTTAACAATCGATTCGGATTTTTTTTTTTGACGACTGCTATTTAATTTACGTAACAAGCATGTGCATGAGTAATGTAACTTTTACCGTTTCTGAAATATCTGGTTATTAATAAAAATTCAATTTAGACTTTTTTGACAGCTTCCTACGTTTCGAAATGATTAGATAATTTCTAACACCTAGATATTTAAGAAAAATAAAAATGCAAGTTTACTGTTATTTATTTAAATAATGGACATTTCTTTGTATTTTACGATGCATATTTTGTAGCTTGCGACACAGAAATGCCCAAACCACAGTGTTATTCCAAAAGCGAATCCAAATAGAAAACTTAAATGTTATTCTTTGGTACCTTCTAAAGAGTGGGGGAGAATGTATAAACATGCCAAAGACCTCTGCCAAAAAATCGGCCACTTGTCGAGCTTCGGGAACCTCGCGATTAGTCATTCGATCTGTGAATCATCGAGGCAAAGTCACTACTTTCTCTAGTTTCCTACTCTCTTTGCTGGAGGTCAACAGGTGCTTTGCAACTTATCAGAGAGCAAAGCATGAATACCATCATCTACCTGCCAGGCATCGCCAGCACAGTGAACGGCTAAGAGGGGAAAGAAAATGCAGCATCAGACTTCCGGTCGTCTTCAGTTGTGATCGAGAACAACGGAACTAAAGTATGAGTCATCCGCTGCATCTATGGATAGTTAGTAGCAGTGATAAGAGCACAAACTTTTACTTACCTTATTAAAAGATGAAAAATCTTTTCTATTAGAAAAGAGGGGGGGACCAAAATGGCAGAAAGTTCAGCGATCTGAATATGAATGTGATTAATTATACTTATGCGCCAGAAAACGACCCATATGAAAAGCAGCCTGAGGTTCCGTAAAATTAAAATTTTCCTTTTAAATGTGTTTAATAACTTAGGTTAGAATATTTTCTATAAAACAACTTCTTAAAACTGATATCATACGCGAATGCATTTATGTCAAGTATTTGATCGGACTGGTTTTCTTTTGTAAAAAATTAACATTTTAAAAAGCAACTTATATATAAATCATTCTAAATGATATGAGAAAATAATGGCTCTTCGCGTACCAACCGTGCTTTAGTATTTTGATGCAATTAAAAATATCAGGCCATACAGGAAATGACAAAATATGGAAGCATTGTAAGCATGCAAAATGATATTTAAATTGTAAACAGGTAAATAAAATGATAAATAAAGATGAATTACCCTACATTTAGTGGCCCTATAACACTCTACAAGTCTGCTGTTTCACTCACTCCTAATAATCCATTTTGTGTGTGTGTGTGTGTGTGTGTTTTTAGAATACTGGCAAAAATGAAATAAATCAGCTTTTAAGTTTTGCTGCCGGAACATTAACCTTTGATGGATTCAAGTTCGACATAAGAGAATCAGAGCCCAGTATAGTAAAATAAAATAAACTTTTGAAACCTCTTTTTACAAGAAATACGCACATAAATAAATCTCCTAATTATTCGTAAATTAGAAGCCTGTGATCTATATTTATATACTTGTCTTTGCTGGTATTGTCATACATTATGGTACATAACATGCTATTTTTACTCGTGCAAATACCGCATTCTTTTGCCATTATTTTTCAATTTAGAGACGTATGCATGATGTAAGCATACAATGGATCATAAAAACCGCTCATCAAAAAAGATTAACGACCTCTCTCTTCCAATTAAAAACGATCTCGAGGCTACTCATGTTAACACATTGGTCCGCATACTAAATTTCTTCAGGTATCAATGTAATAGTATTTGCACAAAATGCCGATGCAAGATTACAGGATTTTACTCTAGTATCTCAAAAGCTATCTTTGAAAGATTCTATCAATTCTATTGACTCGAAAGCAGTACGTGAAGAGTATGAAATGGCAGATTGATTAAAAAGACGCTAAATATTTGGTGTGACCAATCAGGGAGAAGAAGGAAGAATTACTACGTTTTGTCAGACGATAGACAACAAGTTCGAAAGCAAAAGACTAACAGAATAAGAATTCTTATTACACAGCTGTAAAAAACTTCAAGGAACACATTTCAAATCCAGTCAATAATTACTAGAAATCAGGTACAAAAATAAAAATTCACGAAATCACTGATATAAAATATATCACCAATTTTAGGAAATTTTTAACCGCGTAGTTCTTTTTATTCACTTCGATGGAAATAAATATTTTGCGAATTGTGATTTCAGTTTCACCGTACGCCCTCTATTTATAAAGAAAATTACAAATACATGTAAAATATATGACATAATGGAGTCCAGAGTAATCATCATAGTATTATAAATATATCAAAACTAATTCTGATAATTTAGCTGAAGTTACCCATGGTCACTGCGGTTTTTAATAAGGAAAAATAAAACGATTTTAATGCTCGATTAAAATTCAGCGGTGACCTTCACTGGAAACATGACAATGGCCATCAGAATCATCGCATGCAGAGTTATGATCTTACGTGACGCACACCCATTACACAAATCAAGACACGCGCATTAAGCGTGGATGACAACAGACAACCTGGGTATCTTCTAACAATCAGGAGCGATGTTATATTTACCTAAAAATAACCGAATTAAAAATCGTCGCTCAGAAATTGGACGTTGAGTCATCAGCTTTTTCTTCTCATTTTCTTTTCCAGGCGTCCTGACTTTGTTCATTTTAGTATTTTACTTCGGAAACCGCAGAATGGTTACACGTGACTGAACAGAGATCCCAAAAGCTATCCCCCCACCCCTCTTTTTTGTATTGTAAATACTCTGAACATCTACTTCAGTTCCTAACTTTACTAAAAAAAAAAAAGCTCTCTAGCGTGAGGGAGCATCTTTTTTTTTTACCCCCCTTCCTTCTCCATCCATCCTCTACGTGCGTGCAGTCTATGGCTTGCTTTCCGCCCGCCTCCAACAAGCCTCGATTCGAAGAAAATCTTTTCTACCTGCATGACTCCTGAGAGGGGGGAGGTCAAATTAAATGTTACAGTTGTTGCCAGTCGTCTCGAAGCCTTCAAGGCCATTTTCATTTACCCATAAACCATAACATGAAAAAAAGCCCCCAAACTAATCGAAAATTAGTCCAGGAAAACACTTGGACAACTTACATAACTTGAGAAGCATAAAAAAAAGCACCCCTGTAACTTACTAATTGCTTAAAAGCAACTTTTTTACCAAGCCTATCCCAGAAAGAAAGAAATTATGACTGTCATTATGAATTTTGTATATATGTAAATAACTTTAGTGAAATTATATGTGCTCGCTAAACTGGCGAGATATCGTCAAGCTGGTGATGATTTTGGCGACTTATTTTCGACGCCAATTCGGTCCGGTTCCTTTTTAATTATAATTGGTACTGGAATTGAATAACTGTAATCGATTCCTATACGTAACTACAACCGCATCGGGTCCTCATATGCTTCTACTAATTTCTAGAAGTGGAAGGTACTAGAGATTTCTCGGCGGCCGGGAGAAAAATATATGAGACCGGAGAGAGCACCGACTCTCAGTTTTTCTCAGTTGTTTAGTTCAGCGTGAACACTGAAAAACCTTTACAGAAGAAGCTTCGCATTGCATTGGGTTTATCGCAGTAGCTTGAAGTGAAGTAGTTCCTAATTGTATGATTGTGCTCGGTGATACGGAGATGAGTTGTACGAGTGCTTTTGTGTAAAGTAAGATTCCTGTATATGACAATCTTGTAGCCAAGTTCATGCAAGTGACTGCCAGAAATTAAGTAACAGACAGGCACCATGTTTTTGTTCTTACAAATGCGTTCAATCACTAACCCTGAAGAAATGTTGTACTCTGAAAAAATGTTATAGAAAGTAACAGTCGAAGGACAACTCAAGTTGACTTCACAGTAAAGCACCAATTGTTATTCTAAAAGCTGAACTACATTTCTAACAACACTTCTAGAAGTATGTAAAACTCATAACATCACATATATCAGCAGAGTTGTCGAAAATGGCACAGTCTACAAAGCAATTATTTTGAAGGGAGGAGTCACCACCCCCTTTAAAAAAAATTACTACATGGCTGACAGACTTTAAAATTAATACTTAATTTCACTACATATTCTACATACAATCACTACATTTCACTACATAGACTAACACACTGATAAACTACTAGCAAATTTTGAACGCTCTTTTCTTAGTTTTTGTTGGTAAATAGGAATTAAATATATAACAATAACTATAAGATAAAAATTGTAAATTCAAAATGCACTTTAGGTCATTCAAAAAAGAAGAATGTCAGCACGAACTGAAAACAATTTAGAATCAATCTGAATTTCTTTTAAACAGATTCAAAGAGGGATTCACAGTTCCACATTAAAATGACTTAAATCCCAAGCGTACGAGTCAACATAAAATGAAGCTACGATTTCACCTTTCTTTCAATGCAAAAAGACCCAACCCACCGGCGGTTACGGTCACAAAGCCGATGCGAACATATAGGTAATTCAATAAATGAGCAATACAGGCGATACAGTTCAAAGACTATAGTGAAAGAAACACGCAATTGCTGGTACTTATGCACCGCGGTTATACAGATTGAAGAGCCTGGAGTGCCCAAAATGGGCTCTCATCTATCTTGTCAGCTGCATTTAATGGTCGATAGTAGAGGGAGAAAACCTCAGGGGAACTGTTAACGGAGAGTTTCTTTCAAACTCTTATAGAAGCCACAGAAACAATTCAGAGCATCCAAGCCATTGATTTGGAGAAGTATGTGGGAAGTCCATTTCAATCAGATGGGGAAGGAAAAGAATTAAATAACGCATAAGATTTGTCACGCCTACTCACAAGAAAAATTATGATTATTTTATCATTCAGAACGGAAAGCAGCAATTTCGAGTAAAGCTGGATGATCCATTAAGAAAAGAGTTTTACATTCATAGTATCAACACCGCGTAAGATCGACATGGCGCAGATCGATAGCGTTTTTCCACCGATACGGCATACAGTCAATAAAAGAACAGAACCAGCCTACAATCGACATTGGTTGCCTAATAGATAAAGCTTATAATTAGCATCGAAAGGAAAGAATTTAATTGAATTATTTTAGAGTGTCTGCAGAGGATTGTTACCGGCATCGGATAGGCACTTGTTTTCGAGCGCCATATCGATGTACTACCGGCAGAAAAACTGTTGATCCTAGCAGTACCGATTTTATGCAACACTCCCAGTAAAGAACACCATAATTATTCGACGATCAATAGCTCAAAATTAAAATTATGCGTAATTTTTTCGAACAAAAAATTAATTACCTCCCGTCCTCTTTCGAACTGATCGCTCAGATCTCGAAGTGACCTGCCTATACGTTGCAGTAATTCTTCTGTTGGTGGCAGGTTGACGGATAAAGAGCGGATCCTCCGGCTGACAGATGGAGAAGACTGAAGAACCACGTCTGGTAAAGGTTGGCCATTAGCCACCAGAGCATAAGACGAAGGACTGGCCTCCGCCATATCTAAAAAGAGAAAGAAAAAATTATCAATAATTTTTCTGCTAATTAAAGAATACATCGGAAAATATCACACATTCAGATTTACAGAATGGACGAAAACTAAAGTTTATTACTGTCATAAGGTAAATAATAAGCGATTACAGTTTTAACGCTTATTTTTCTCGAATAAGAATACTGAACGCAGGTATCTGACAGATATGAACAAAATGGTTCATAAAGACATCGCCAGCTAAGTTGTCGAAAATGTCGCAGCCTATAAAGCAATTTATTATCTATAAAGGGACCAAAAGGAACATTAACCATACATAGCAAATATTATTGTTGAAAAAAGTCTACTGCGCAAATATCATCAGCAGAGTGGTCGGAAGAGACTAGTTCAAAAGGCAAGTGTCGTCAATAAAGTATTTGCACCAAGAGGTACTGAGCTCGGGTGTATGTCGGAAGGTATTTTGTAAAAGTTCTAAAAAAATCAGCCTGAAGTAATCACAGAAATTTGTTAAGAAATATTAAAATGGATAAATATAAACGCATATATGTAAAAATATGGCACTGTTCAAAATGATATATTGTTCGGGAAATAAATAGTTCTTTATAGCCGCAATATTTTTTTAGCAATTTTACAGTTCGCTAACTTCCAAATCGACCAGCTCAGAAATACTTAACTAAATTCAAAGAAAGGTTCAAAAAAGAATTTGAAGTTAAAATAACAGTGTAATGAGTTCTTTAAATAACTGTTCAACTTGATTTAAGCGTTTCCTATAAAAACAGAAGATACTTAATAATTATGTCCAAAGAAACACGTCACCTAAGTGTATATGGGAGAAGAATTATAAATCCAGTAGGCTTGAAATAGCGATACAACATCTCAGTGACATGGCAGAGGTAATACAAATGTAAATATTTCTTTACATCTTTGAGCATCATACGCATTAAGGCAGCTGTAAAGTACAAGCAGGTCGCTTAATGATAATACATGCAAATTATTGAATTTTTAAGGATTTCTTTGTTTTTTTGAGGATGAGCGCAATTTAACAAATCTGAGTTTTCGATCAAGCTTATGGCTAAAATCAACCTTACCAGTCAATAAAGAACATATTTGAAGAATAAGCACATTCTTCTAAGCAATTTGGAACAAGTATGCTTCGAATAATTAAAACATTTCTGTTCTAAATCTTCTGAGCCGTTTCTCATCAGAAGATACTAAAACTGATATATATTGAACATTCCAGTCTTAAACTTAAGATCTTAAGCTCTCATTTTATCACACACGATATTATATATATAAAAGTATCACAAATTTTTCTTGTCTTGTGGATTTGGTTCTTAATTTTATTCTGTCTATAAGCTTTGAATACAGGAGATTAACAATGATTTACTCTAATTTTTGTATAATTTACTTTTCTATTCTAAATGTTTTTAAAAAAATGTTGCAAAGCAGATAAAATAAGGAATAGGTAGGGAATCATGATTCTTAAAGAATCCTTGAAAAATTATCGTTTCATTTTAATTTCCCATATTCGAATGTAAAATATACCAGCACTAATCGCTAATTTTCTACTAGTTTTTCTTTCATCTTCGACAAGGAGTTTCGAAAACTTTTTGAATTATATATATGTATATATTTACAGTCAAACAAGAAGTTTTCATTAATTATATATATATTTTCCTTTCAAGAGTATAGGAAATGAAAAACCGATATAGAATAAGCACATTATCAATAACCATACGCAAGATATTACCGATTCATTAGTAATTTATTACGGAACAAATATCTCCCGATATATATATAAATCATTTGTAATGGAAATATAAATTATTTGTAATCATACTTATACTATAATCTGTCACTCAGTTTCTTCCAATAATAATAAAAAATAACCTCTACCTTATTTTTAACCGAAACTGATTACGCAAGAACACAACGATATTAATTAATGCCACTGCAAAGCCTATAAAACAAATTCATTCAGAAGTTTGCTTCCTTTTTTCTCATCTTTCAGCAGCAGCCTGTGACCCGTTGCCACTAATTCAGCGGCATATAATAAAATATAAATTAATTATCGCATACTATATAATACAATTAGTCAGCGCAAGGGTGGCTTCATCGTTACCATTAAATGACGTGGCGTCATTAATTCTTAGCCCGACTTATGGCCTCTTTGCATTGCAGAGGACTGTCTACAAAAATAAAATTTCGTCTACACAATGGCAGCACAAAAATAATAATAAAAAAGAGACAATAAATATGAGAAGGTGGAAAGAAGGG
>KK112163.1:451431-490855 GCA_000611955.2 Stegodyphus mimosarum
GGATGGAAAGTAAACACATTTTTATGCGTACTTTAGAAATAATAATTAAAATCAGCTAATACTGATAAAGGAGATTACAATTTTAATACATTATTAATTATGAGCCTAATTCCAAAATTTCCTATATTTAATACTTATAATGTTAATATACAAACTAAAATTTAGGGAATTTAATTTTTATTTAATAAAATTAACTAATTTGCAATTTTTTCCCTTAAAAGGAGGTACTGCAGTTATGTCTTTAATATTAGAATTTTTAGGGCACAGTTTAGGTATACGGTGCACAAATATATACACCATATTATGGACATGTATGTAATGCGCATATAAGATTGTCGCTAAGGAACACTAATTTCCATTAATGGAATTAAAAATAATACTACCTTATTGACTTACATGTATTTATTATTCAATTTCAATTCAAAACTTAATAAAGAAATTTCAGTTAGAAATGAAATCAAAAAAATGGATGATTTTAATAATATTTGGTTGTCTCTCGGCGGCAACCATAAGCATATCAGTTTTTTTTTCCTTCCACTTCATTTCAGTTGCACATATTTTTGCTTTTTTATTTTTATCGTTAAAAGATTCTTTTACTTGCTTTCAATGAGATAGGGAATATTTAATATTTGGGTGCTTTTAATATAATAATATCCTTGCTTATATATGTATGTCTACTTGTAATGAAACAGACTGAGACGTAATAATGTAGGAATGTTGATGGCTTAGATATCGATATATTGTTCTTTGTAGATGCTGATACATAATAGAGAGAAAATTTGGCAACCGAAGCAGATTAAATATTCATTTTTATTTCAATAATCATTTTGCGGCCACAAACAAATCTGCTCACCTTTGCCTTTTCAAGGAACATTCCCATTTCTGATATTGTTGCGATAAGAAGAAAGCAGAGAGGCAGCGTCTTCGCCAGAACACAGGTAAAAGAAAAGTGCATAATTATAAATTTTGAAAGCTTATTAAGAGAAAGGTTTCGTTTAAGTTCCGAATTAGCTACGCCGTTATGTAAAAGTCGTATCATAGGATGAATCTAGAAATGACGCAGTCATGGAAAAGTTATTACTGTGTTTAGAAAATAGAGAGGAAGTATTTACATTAAACTGTGGAATTAATGCCTATTACAAATTTATATTATAATTTTGATTTACATATTTTTTTATTTAAATACTGCTTATACTTAACTCCCTCTTTAACACGAATCTATACGAAAGAAAAAAATCAGAAGAATGGGAAACCATAAACTGATAATATATTACTCATATCTTAGCCACCAAACAATTTTCAGTTTCAAACAACAATCTTTCATCAAACAAAAATATGCAAAAGAACGGTCTACGTGTATCATGCAAACAATTTCTGCCCGTCACCTCAGCAAACAAGCTCAAACAAATGGGCGACAGATCAAATACTCTTCAGAAATCTTAATCCGCAGAAGCAATTACAAACACATCCTGTAACTTTCTCATTCCACGCTTTTAACTGAAGCCCTTTTCACCACAAGGAAAGCCGTAATATAAATGGATGCATCTTCCAAGCCTAAAATCAACAAACTTCTCAGCGCCTCGAATTAAGCGTCCACAATGAGACTGCGGTCAGGAGTCCCTTTAAAAGTCCTAAGCGTATCGCCATTGAACAAACAAGAACGGCGCCGACGGAAAGAATCGCAGCAGTTCGGATTGTATGCATTTCGGACACGAACCACGATTTTGCAAGGAGGACAAACATCCATCCACCAAGGAAAAGCCTTTCCGACCATTTAAATGGAATGAATATAACTTCCGCCGCCGAGGTCTCCGGTTTTAAAGCTTCCTTTATATCAAGCAGCGTTTGAAGTGGTTGGCAGGGAAATTAATTGAAACAGGGATTTTAGAAGAAAGTTTTGGAGACGGAAGCTTGGCGAATATCAGATGACTGTTTACTTTCCAAAGTGTGAGCAGATTAGGCAGTTCTGGACTCAGATGCGCCGATTTTAAAAACATTATGATTTCAAGCTCACTGAGGTTAGGCAATTTAAATTAATGGTATCCGTATCTTCTTTGATCTAGAGACATCTTCGAGTTGGAGTATATTTTTATAGATGGATACAAGCACTGAAAAGATTCATTAACCATTTCAGTCTGAAAACGGGAGGAAGCAAAAATAAAATTTTAGAGCCGTAAGAATTTTATTAAAACCTTCTTTTCACGTTTGATTGTAATAATTTCAAAGCCTAGCTGTTACAGATGTTACACTAGGTTTTTCATAAATAAATATAAAAGTATACATTTTTACATACGTCAAAAAATCATTTCTTCTATTCAGGATTAATTACTTTGATTATTCGCGCATTTTAAAGTTACATAATGTATATATCTTTCATTATTGAATCTTACGATACTTATTGCTGAGAAATTCTAAGTTTTTGACTATTGCTAAGAATCTTAATCTTTAATTAATGATTGACATTTCGCTGCTTATAACTCAGTCTAATTTTAATTGATATCTGTTATCGCTCGGATTATACGCAGAGTTCTATTACCATATAACCTATCAACACTCACTGCGAATCAATACATAGTCTGAACCTACTAGATTTCTTTTGTGATCACCTGAAAACACATTTGCAGTGTTAAGGGTTCAGAAATTTATCCCATCTAAAAAAAATAGTATTGCAGTTACTACAATCTTTTGCTCAAGTGTGAATGAGGTCAGTATCATTTCGATTAGGTGAATATATTTGTAATGCTTTTGAGAATCTGAGCTAATTTTTTAAAGCATACGGTAATTCACAGTTGAAATAAAAATATTTCAGATCTTACTGGTATTGTTCACTGTCACATAAACTTAATACACAATCGCACCGATACTTAAAAAGCTTATAGTTAAGTTACTGATCCATTATCATTCGTAAATGCATGAATAAATTTTGCTTGATATAAATACAGTTTTTTCCCAAGGAATTTTTCAAAAAAGCTCAAATCTACTCTTAAAGCGTCTTTTGCCTCTTCCGCCTCCACAAAGAACATACTTCCTTTACCCGTCATAAGGCAAGCAAAAGCCATAAGGCACTCACATCGGGTGCAATATAATATATCAAACCTTCGCAAACAATAGTATCCTCTTTAACCGTAACGGAGGCTAATGTAAATGGTTCTATACCCCATTTCGAACCCTCCCCGCAATACTTCCCATGAATGGGTTTACAAGGAGCGGCATGCAAATCAGGAGGAACGACACCACTTTAAGGTTTGTGGCACATCTATCTATCTCTGTATATCATTCCATACACACACATATATCCATCCCGAAACCCCGATAGATTTAAATGGCCCGCCATACGTCGGCACTCAGACCCCAAGAGGATCTTGCCAAGGCCTGGCGGGCCATCTATTACCAGCAGTGGTTTGTGTATGTTTATACGCACCGAGCGGTGACAGACAGGCTATATGGTAGTAGAAATCTGCATACGAATCGAGCGATAACAAAGGGTGGCATGGGTATTAAAACTTGGATACCAAGACTATATATGGAAGGATATCAATCATTATTTTCAAGATTCGCTTTCGAACGTTCCAGCAGACATACGATTGTTATTCATTTCAGGGTTGAGGGCGGGGCAATAAAAGCAATCCTAGATGCTGAAAATCTTAATAAACAAATCGCTTTATATCGACTCGCAGTGTTGCTCCCGTTATTAAGATGTATTTAAAGCATAAATGATCGTTTGGATGCAAATTTTGGCTTAGTTTGCCTAGCTGGGTCGAGTTTATGCTAAACTTTTGGTGGGGTACAACCAGAAAGAGGTACGGTCAATTATGTTTAGCATGCCAAAATATAAGCTCTTAACATGCAGCCTTAAAATCTTATACTAATGAAATAAAATCACATCATTTTACAATAAAATATATAATAACAATTTACGAAACAAAAAAATAGTCTCCTACATGAAATAAAATATCTCTATGTACACGCACAACTGAAAACAGACTAAAAGTTATTAATGTCACATTTAAATACGCATTAGTTTCCCGTAATATTTTTCAAATACATAATCATGCATTATTTTTAACAAATAAGCAACCATTATACATTTTTAAACATTTCCCGAGAAAGGGGCACTTTATGAAGAGGAAAAAGAACATGTTATTGCAACGAGCTGTTAATGAATTGTTGACATACACACTTCGAATAAACAACTTTTCTTTTAATCAGAACCAAATTTTTAAAATTTAATATATTACTAATACATACAATTAAATTTATTAAAGGACAAAAACGGTCAGTTCATTGAGGTTTGGTTTATTTGATTATGGCAAAGCGCCGAAAGGGGGGGGGCTATTTGCTTAATAAAAGGGATGCCTTCGTGGAAGGCTTTCTAAGGGAAAATGGTTCGTATACAAATTACACATTGAGAAAGCCACGAAAACATCTATGTGGCCAACCCGTTCCCCGGGATTCGAGCCCCGGACCGAACTACCAGTGTTCAGCGACTTTATAGATTGGCCGCTGTTGGACCGTGCAATTTATTGCGGTAAGTTCTCAATAACTATATCTCCAAGACAAAATGTCTTAAGCTTTTCTGACGAAAAAAAGCCTCATACTTGCGCAAAATCGCACAGTCACCAAACACGCATCCCATTTAGTTACAGGAAAAAGAAACTAGAAAGAATTATCAGCTTTAAATGATTTATACGCATTCAGCTTGTGACTAGCAATATCCTTTAAGCTAAATGATAATTAAATATACTCAATAAACAGTCTTTTAAGGAAGATGATAAAACTTTTATTGGAGCTTGGTCGTATCGGACGTAAAACTCCGTCGACCTAAGGTCTCGTACCCCCTTGGCCGAGAAGCGTACCACTGAAAAGGTCACTCGAGGGCCACAACCTCAATCAAATAAATAGAAATGATATATATATATATGGCAAAATGAATATATACAACAGTTAAATGTGAAATATTAAGTATATGCCAATAAAGTAATTCGTAAATGTTAAGAATTCATAGGAAAATCACAGTAACTTCAAAAACTCCTACCTGCTCCATGTAAACACGTCATCGTCCTAAACATACAGGATTTATAAGAAATATCACAGAATGGATGGCATTCTTATTTATTCATTACATAAATAAAAATCAGTCTTCACAGGAAATCACTCTGCACCTGTCCATTCCTCACTTGCAAGCGGGAGAAGGAACAATTACAGGATATGAACAAGTTAGAACAAAATTCCCCCACCCCACTGAAGAAGTTATGTGCTAGAGGGGGGAAACAGGCAGAGATCCGTAATTCCTACTAGTCCACGCAGAAGAGAAAGAACGTTTACGTTAACGGTTCAAAAGAATTCAGCACGTTGCAACCTGTTGAGACAAAACACCTTATATTCAAGGGCGCTGAATCGATCAATATTTTTGCATAAATAGCTGTGCTGAATCTTCAGTTAAATGTGATTATTATTAATACGGTATTTGCGATAATTAAATAAATTTTTCCCTGTGTCCCATAATATAGCAAGTGAATATTTAAACAGATATTATTCGTGAATGCACCTGTAATTTGTGGTGTAGCACGAAATTGCGAAGTTTTCAATCAACATCAGTGTTTCATGACATCTTCATTTGTTTTGACATTATCTTTTAATTTTTAAGTTAACCTAATTATTACAAAGTAAATTTTTTTTTTTTTCCCTAAATTTCATCCGCTGATCGAAATCAATCGTTTTATTTCAGTTGAAAATCAATCTATTGCAAAAGTAAGATGAAAAAATTTCCAAGCAAAGATCGAGTTGCGATTGTCTAGTTCTTGATGCATCAGAAGAAAAACGAAAAGTTACAGAAAGATGAAATTACGTTATCTGCAAAACAAATTTAAGTGCAACAGAATAACCATACCAAGAATATGAAAGCGTGCTTTCGAAAACAATTGTCAAAGTGAATCTTATGCTAATTCTTTGAATAAACGGAACTTTGATGCAAAAATTTCAAAAAAATCTTGAGAAACATAAGATAACGATGGCTTCAATAATTTTAAGCTCACGCATACGGGGAAAGCAAAGTTTCAAGGATCCTGCATATGAGTTTAAAACTGCAGTAACGAAATTATTGAAAAATTCAGACACTATCGAAACGCTACATATGAAAATTAGGAGTAATATTTTTAATTTATTAATTTATTCCGTCTACTTTCTTTATAATAGATGTTGCGTTCTGTATACTATATTTTCTTTTGTTGCTATTATTATTGGACAGAGGAAATATTATTTACTTATTCATTTCTTATTCATGCATTATTTTTATTCAATGTCCACAATTTATTTTTTTTAAAATACTGTCCTAAACAGTCTTTCAATTATCTTTAAAAAAATGCTTATGATAAAAGATCAAACCAGCAGAAAAGACTGTATTTAAAGATCATACCTAAAAATATTTTTATTTCTCTGACAAGCCTCTTGCACGCATAAGTGTCATTTTGCAGGTTTTCTGATTTCTTCCTCTTCCAGCCAATTCATCAGCACCTTCCGTGTCAAACCCCATAAAAGAAAAAGTTCGAAATGCAAAATAATAGGCAATTTAAATCCCAACTTATAAAAGTTGACATTTTGACTCCAGAACAACCCCGAAGCCATGACTCATCCGTAACCGCAAGGAACCAGGCTCCCGAAATCGCACAGACACGTAATTGTTTGAGGTCCAGTGAAGGGGCAAGATTTATCTATGCCAACCTTTTATTAAATGCTAAGCACTTAAGGTATAAAATGAAGGTTTTGCTTTGGCGACCATGTCACGCGAAACTAATAATTCAAAGATTAAAAAATGCATATTTTGAAAGAATGGATACGTTATTTTGCATAGATCCATTGTGTAGCAATTCATTTAGCATTATGAGAAAATTATTCCATGAAATCCTTGCCCTTTTTTAAGCATATTTATTACCTACAAGGCTTATTATATCCAAGAGTAATAAATTTCTAAAAGAAATCAGCAACTTAGGATAATGAGTAAAACAAAAAATTTTAATTTAACAGTTGAAAATGAATAAATTTCTGCTCTTGACTCGCGAAAGATATAATTATTCAGAGTGTCCGAATGAAAGTATACACAAATTAAATTTCAGATCTACACATAGTATTCAGTACAGTGTTCTTTGTTTTACATATATGCTAAACACGGACGCACATTAATGCATTGCGGTGGATGAAGAGTAATATTACAAAAAATAGAATAACCCTAATAGCACCAACACATAAAATTAGCATGTTTTTCCATTTGATTTAGGTGTATTTTTACTTGGGATACCCAGTACAATACAATCAGTTCCAGCTAATACAGTCAGCTTAATTAAGTGGGGCGCTTTAAAAAAAATAATAATTCTTTTAAAGCAGAAATCTCAATCGAAAAACTACTAGATTTATTCGGAAAATGCATAGTTATTGGGACAGTCATCAGTCTAGATAAAATTTCATTCTGCGAGTTTTAACGTTTGCTTGAAAATAAACAAATAACTCACATTAATCGATTGATTAAAAGACTAAAATAAGTCAGTTACTTAATTAAGGCGAAGATCGACTCGAACGTTCATTTCCGTTTATCACTTCTGCAGGAAGTAATGATTATACATTTGAACTTGAATTAAAGAACTTCCAAAAGGAAAGGGGGAAACAAAAAGATTCGTTACGAATAGACTGCAATGCAGGAAAAAAAGAGGGGTAGAAAGCATTTCCCGCATTATATGCTTGCGATGACTTTCTTCGCTTGCACTAAAAGTAAAGTACAAGGTGGAACACTTGACATACATTTTGCAATATCATGGGAGGGGGAGGATACTGACAAATATGTGTACATAAAATAAGCTAAATTTTAAAGATTAATTTTCTCAAATTACTTTAAAACAATAAATGTACATTTGAAAAGATAATACACACACACATTATATATCTTGGAGCGGGATAGAAATTAAAGTGAAACCATTAACATGAAAAAAATATTTTCATACTTATTTTGATAAACTTCATTCGAATAAATAATCTGTAGTTTTGACAATTTTTATATATTTTTTTCGTGTTTAATATTAAAAGCGAATGTTACAATAGATTAACAATCGCTTAATTAAACCAAAATTAAGTTTATCAGTGCTCCCCTGTTGTAACCAAATCAGTTGTGTGTACGCCTGAACACATAGCTAACTTATTTCAACAATTAAAATTAGAACAAATAAGTAATTGAAGGCCTTATTTTATGCTAAGAGGAAATTTAAAAAAAAGGGAGGAGAGAGGGGAGAAAAAGTTGCTCCTGATTCAGGGGAAGAAGTAGGGGAGAAAATTGTATGCTGCTTACCTTTAGTCAAATAAGGATTTCATTCATTTCCCGGGCACCAGAAGTTCAAATTCACTTCGACAGATGGCGCTGTAACAAGGAAGAAAACCCAAAACTCGGAAAGAGCAACAATTACTCTAGTTCCCGTTTCGCTTAGTAATAATCGCGCGCTCTTCCAAATCGTGTATAACGCGATACCAAAAAAAAAAAAAAAAAAAAAACCCGGCAAAAATTGTTTAAACGCAGTTAATAATGCAGAAACTCAAAAGAAGTTTAATTATTAATTTTATAAAAGTGAAAATATTCTTGAGAAGGTATAACTGATCATCAAGAACAATAACACAATTTAGAGGCGTACACTTCGCAACTTTTTTTTTGGGGGGGGGGGGTATGACAGATTACAACATATTCTCAAACCGATCACTTAGTGTCTTGTTTTACGCAAAAACCCATAAAGGAACTCGTTAAATTTTTAATACCCTAAAAAGGTACATAATTTAAAGTATGAATTATAAATATACACGATTTTACAGTAAACACTACACTCATACTAAAAAAATTTTAAACAAATTGTTAAGCACTTATAAAACAGAAATCTAAAAGCAGCAGAGAAGGCAATTTCATTTCAGCCTTTTGAATAATAATATTTTTCACTTTATTTCTTTAATATTTTTATTCTGACAGATCTTAATATTTATTTTTATAAAAATTGATTATAAATTAGCATTTTTAATAAAAATTATCGTATTCCTGAAATACTATTTTTTACCGAAAACAATTTATATTAAAAAAATGTGTACTTCATGAAAGGAAAATGATGACGGGAAAAATACACATACTGTAACTAGATGATTTTAAATGATTTCCTTTCATAGATCACAGAAAAAAAAAGAGTACTCATAGAATGAGTTTAAAAGCAGATCAGTTTACATAGATAAAGTAACAGATAGCAAGCCAAATCAACCTCACTGTATTACGAAAAATTTGCGTCATCGCTAAAACAGTTTCGACATCTTCTAGCTGAAAAATATTTTGAATGACATATCGATGTTGCTATGTCAACAGCAAACATAATGCCATGTACAAGTAACTAATTTTTATAAAATATGGTGATAAAAAGAAATATGAAAAACTGATAAATTCACTATCGATATAAATGTAGCACTTGCAATAAAATTTCAGTTTTTTATCGTTACTTTTTTTAGGCGCTCAAGTAACTGATTGAAGAAACTCTCACTACAAATAGAAACTCAAAACATCACTAACCACCTTTGCCATAATATATTACGCAGCTGACAGTGCTATTTTATTTATATAGCTGACAGTGTCCTCATATTTATAGTTTTAATATTTGATATGGTAAACGAATCCCATCTATATTACATAAGGCAAAGATATTCGATGCATCTGAAAAACAATATTTGATATAAATGAAAGGATATACCAAACTTAAAACATATGCTTGTAGTCATTCCGACATTTCAGTTATTAAAATTAAGCGGGAAATATTCATTTTCACAGTTCATGCCTCCCCCTAATTGCATAGAAGCATGAAACATGGAAAATAAAAATGCATATTCTTGATGGTACTGTATTTTATTAAAATTTACCAACATCCAGTTAAATAGTGCAGATAATTTTAAAAGTACTTCAAAAAACTAGCACTCCGAATCATAACAAAAGTTAACTGCTGTCTAGAATTGTGAAACACGTATGGCTAATAAAAACTATACATTTTGTTGTGCAAAATAAATATTCCTTTTAAGCTAGTCAAAGCTAACTGACCTGCATTTAACAGGCCACCTACTATACATTTCTTAATTTAATGTAGCAAATAACTTCGTTTAATGGAAATACTTTCTTTAATGGAAATTTTTTTGCAACATAAACTAACAATTTTCTAAAATCACCTCGGAAAGGAGGACGAATCAAGAGATTAACGTAAACTGCCCATATCAATAATACTCTGGTTAGTCATTTTACGATATTAACTTTAAAGCTATCCTCCAACCTGCAATGACTTAAGGGGAAAAAAAATAAATAAATAAAAGTAGAGAAACAGAAGGTTACGCGTTTGGCTGTTACACTGTACTGATTAAATTCTACAGGAATATTCTAGAATGTTTGTATTATAGAAATGCCAAGCTTAATTAATATTTACCTTCTGCGCGACCATACTTAAGAGAAACGAATATAAACGTAAAAATAAAGCAAATATGTATGCAACAAGTTCATGGATTACACATATTTAAATACGTAACGAAAAAAGAAAATGATCGAAGGGAATTTAGAAATGCAAAATATAAGTATGCACAAAAATTTTAGACACAAAGAATACGAAACAGCTGTCAAACTGTTTATAACCATCAAGAACATATTATCCTGCAGCAATATTCTATTGTAAGCTGTGAGAAACATCACTGTTGTTAACATTTTTTTTTAAACACTTCTTTAATATCCCATTGGATAACACAGATCTTGTAACAGAAACCTAGAAAGGGGTCGAAATTCATCTACCCAACTTGCTCGGCTAATACAAAGCAAACAGGAACAAAAAGATATTCTGCGAGTACAACTACAAAGGATTAAAAAAAGGAACAAAAGATATTTCCCCTCATGGTACACCAACGACAAACGTATCATTCATAACGACACACGCAGCGATACCCTCTTCAAAAAGTGACCAAACCCTAATCGTGTGATTAGCATTAACGCGACAACACTAAATACCCAGAGTCATCTCCCACGACTCGAAATGGGATACTGAAACGCCACGCTAGGCGACAGACGTCAAAATTAATATCGCCTGCGGCGAGAAACAGAAAGCTCCCTCAAACTCTTCCTGGCTACAAAATCCGGATCGAATCCACGTGTGGCTATCAAAATCTGAACAAGAGGATCTTGGGCACCCGGAGGCTTATATTTGGGCGTGTGGTAAAGGGAGAGAGGATTCTAAAAAGCATGCGTTAGGATTATTAGAAGCGATAGCGATCGCCGTCATTTGCATACGTTAATCACCAAAATTCTCTCCCGTAGAGTGTTTACGAGGTTTTTGCCTGTTTAATTCTGGTCGTGAAACTGTTGCTGTTTAATGAAATGAGGCTCTGCCGGGATGCAAAGGCAAAAAAGGCGGATCTGAATAGTAAACCATAACACAAGTTTAATAATATGACACGTTAAAGACACATTTTACAGAAGCCAAAAGAGGGCCTAAAAGAAAAATTATTACGTGTCGATCATCATTTCCCCCTCTCCTTCAGAGTATTTTTTTTTTTTTTTTTTTTTTCAAAAACCGGGATTCAGTAAGACAATTCAGGCATCAACCGTAATAATCGAAAATCTCAACGGTCTGTAGTACACTTCTTTTGCTCAATCAAAACTAAAAACTGCATAAGATTAAGTAATGGTTCATACCGATTTTATCATTGAACATAATTGCAAAGTTTAGCCAATATTCTAAAAACACGCAAGTTGAAGTAAACAATATCTTTTTATTTTGTATTCATATAAAATCTCTGCGATATGATACAGCTCATCACAAATACTTGAAATTGTAATGCAAGATTTAAGGGTCCTTTCCCAGCCAAATAACGAACCAAAAATAAGTCATATTTTTATGGGAAAATATAACTAAAGCAGACCAGCTCTTCCCAATGATGCACGTTGATCGAAAGAGCGAACATTTGAAAATTGTATTCACTAGAAAGTTAGAAATAACAGGAAAAAATATCGAACAGCGTGCAATCGTATTATTTAAACAGCATAAAAGTAAGACATTTAAGTTTTTTAAAAAATTAAACTAGCTTGTCTTACAACCAGATTTAATGAATAAGATATAATTTCTGATATGTTTCCTCATACACTGCAGTACCTCATACACAATTAAATTCTAATAATTATTGCTGCTCATCACGCACATGCATTTTCCTTAAGCCCTAGATTAAGAGAACATAAAGCAATTATACTAAAAATGCATAATATAATGGGTTTAAATATTAGTTGGTTGCTATCATCAAAACTGCTGATTGCTAAAACCTCGATTAATTGTTTTCTTCACTTACTACTCCAAACTAGGTGATATAATAAAGACAACAAACACCAAGATATCAATGCTTCACGTATAAAATTTAATTCATTCCCAACGGATAAAAAATTTTCATAAATTATCATTGTTATGTCAAATATTTCAGCTTTACTAAGCTATAGCAAGCGATTTATTTAAATGCAGGATGAGTAGCTAAACAAACATGGCATATCTAATTTCCATTACGGCGGTTTGAAAACTGAGCAAACCCCCCCCCGAAATTGAATCGCCAATCAACCGAAACAGTGCGCCAAAATCTGGCTCCGTGTTTTTATACCTAGCCACATAATCGTATACACTCACTTCCAAAAGTTAAGCACGGAGAGGAAAATGCTAATTTCCAGATGCCAATCAGAATTGAAGAGGATGCAATTCGCTGCAGAGGTAGATGGAAGTACGCAAATATGTTAGGTAACAGCCAATCGCTCTTTCATGTCAAGAAAAACGCAAAAAAGGCAGTCTTATAAGAAGCCAGCTTTATAAAGGGTTACAGGAGTTGATTGTAAGTGCTGATAAAAATTGTTTAAAACTTTCGTACAATTTGTTTTCAAGACACGTGTTTCTATGACTTCAAGAAGACGTATGGAAGATTCTGAGCGCTGGCGTGCTGTGGGGCGCATTGAAGCAGGACAGTCGATCACACATGTTGCTCTTTTCTTCGGCGTTCATCATTCTGTAATTTCACGTTTATGGAAACAATTCCAAACCACACAGACAGTTGTCCGAAGGCCCGTAGCCAGTCGCCCAAGGGTTACAACCCCCGCGGAAGATCGATATATTGCTATTGTAGCCAAGCGGAATCGCAGTGCGACCTCCGCACGTGTGACATCTACGGTTACAGCGACCACTGGTAAGGCGATATCTGCAGCTACTGTACACCGAAGATTACATATGAGTGGACTGTACGCCCGGGGACCTCGAGTTTGTGTTCCTCTATCCGTCCAATCAAGAGGGGCACGATTATAGTGGTGCTGAGAACATGTCAATTGGAATGTGACTGGGGCAATGTCATGTTTACTGATGAGTCAAGATTTGCTCTGGAGCCAAACGACAGGCGTATAAGGATATGGCGTGAACAACGAACACGCAATCAGTCCCAAAACATCACTGAACATCACGCATTCCAAGGCGGAAGCATTATGGTGTGGGCAGGGATTTCATTAGGACACCACTTTCATTTATTGGTTTAAACAAAAACCTTTAAACGGGGTTCTTTGACGGCTGTCCGGTATCGAGATGAAGTCCTAGAACCCATTGTGAGATTGTACGCTGCAGCAGTTGGCTCTACTTTTGTTTTAATGGACGATAACGCACGTCCCCATAGAGCTGACATCGTCGGACTACCTGGAGAGTGAAGGGATTGCGCGTATGGCGTGGCCGGCATATTCGCCCAACCTTAATCCCATTGAAAATCTTTGGGATGCTCCCGGCCGTACTGTATTTTCAACGTTTCCCACCTCCAGCCACTCTTATTGAGCTGGAAACTGCTCTATAAGAAGAATGGCGATTGCTTAATTCTGCGGTGGTTGACCACCTCATGGAAAGCATGGTCACAAGGTGTAAACTTTGTATACATATGAGAGGGGATCACATACCCTATTAATGTCCTTTTTTTTTATTTTACGCTTTTTATACATAATTCTGTTTAAGTCTCCCGTATGTCATTATCTGATAACTCACAAAAATGTAATATTGTTTCCATTTCTGAATATAATCTTTTTTCTAAGAAAGAGGTGTTTTACCTGGCAAACAAGTATGCAAAAATGGCCGCAACATGAAACTTTTATGTTAAAAGCGAAACCATTTGGTGGTGGAAATGTTAAAAATTGCAAAAAGAAGAAGGACCTCCCTGTTGGAAATTGGTTAGTACTGCAGTTGAGTGAAACAATCACACGTTATAAAATAATAATAATGTTAGTATTGTTAGACATGCTAGTATTATTGTTATATAATGTGTTGTGTATTTTTGCATTCGCTCTTCACAAACTTGGCGAAATTATAGCTGAGATCTCGGCACAAATCTAAAATCGACAAATGTGGTTGGGGGGCCGCTATAACAAAGAAGTACCGAATTTATCAGGGAATATAATACCATACTATTTCGGAAGGGACAGATAACATTTGAGATTCATTTTAGTTTAAATTAAAAGTTTACTATTAATTTATCTATAAATTTGCTTATATAATCGAATGAATTCATGTTAAATGCATTAATGAAATGTGCAATAAGGTTTATTATTATTGATACTTAATGGTGGGGATTTTGCGTCCCTTCACTATAAATAGTATCACGTTTCAAATTATTGCCACCAAATATTACTACTTTCGCCCTACATCCCTTTTTAAAGAAATTAATAATGAAGAATCTGCATTGTGAAAAAACAATGGTACTTGGAGCCATCAAATTTTGAATAACGTAGAACAAAATTTTGAGTAACAAGCTCAATGATTTGAAAGCGAGCAGTAGCAACAATGCACGGAATAAAACATTTTTATCTCCAGCGTACAAGAATATCGGAAATTCTAAAGACATGATGTTTTTGAATATTTTGTGAGTCTGATGCTGAACTTTTGATGTGGCGTAAGTGCGAAGAACGTGATATTAACAAATAAAGTTAACATACGAAACGTTAACAATAAAAAGCTTAACGTTTTTAAGACTGGTAGAGTGCGAGCTCAGCGACAGAGTAAAAAACCTTAACAAACCCTTTCGAGCGACCATCTGAAAGGTTTCAGATTTTAATCTTTTTTTCCTTAATTTAGGATATACTTTTGGCCTTCTAAGCAAGGATGTACAGACCAAACTTTTCTTTAAACAGAGACGTGCTTAAATAAAAACCTTTTACACCTTCGCTTAATTACAACACATAAAACAATACTATGCATTACACAGCGAAATGTGAGTAAAATAGACAAAACAGCCATTTAGATTTTTTATTATTTATCTACTAAGATATACAACTGAAGCATAAAACATTTACTTAAATAGTAGTTAAATAAAAACCTGCATCAACAATGCTGTCGCAAGATATATATCATTTTCACGAAATGCACACGTTATTCACTCAGATATATTACAAACAATTCTGCATCAGGCATCTGATCTACAGAACCAATTAAAACGAAAAAGGTCGAGGGTGAATCACATAGGAAGCAATAAAAGTGAGCGAACAAGGACAAGTGTTCCTTTTTGCCAACTTTTTCCATTACCAAAGACAAGGAATTAATCTCGGGTACAAACTTCGCTCGTTTTTCATAGCAAAGAAGCGCGCGTAACGCCAAGACCTCAACTAATCACTATCTTCGGTACCCTGGGGCGATCGCCTGGGTAAGCACCCTGGGGCAGAGGTTCAACAAACCCTGGAAGTCGAAGATTCATTAAAAGATCTCAGTCAAAATGAACAACAGAAGATTCAAAATGATGCTGGTTTGGATATAATCACAAGCCAGGAGAAGCTGCGTTTAAAAATATTAGATGCAGTACCTACTTAATATGCTACGCAGGTTTTCGGAACAATTTCACATTTTCTTCTTATAAATGCAAACATGCAAAACATACATGAAACTGAGGGTCAATAGCAAATATACTGGTACGTTTTGCAATGTTGACTGGAATCCGAAAATGCAAAAAATTGTCGGAGACAATTTTAGAAAAACAATAAAATTATAAAATAAGTATACTCTGAGTCTTTTGCCACTTGCTGACAAAGAGTTGGAGGTATAGCATATTAATTATCTTCAAGCAAAAAATGTGTAGATACGTACAATTATATAACTGAACGTGTACTAAAAATGTTTGTTTCAGCGAATGTTTTGCTTATACCATCTTTGCCTTAAATTTATTCACTACTTAATAGCACTGGAATTACAAGGCCTGTTTTACAATCAATGACGTCTTAAACTTGAAGTTTGTATTAATACAGTAACTAATTCTATGTACGTTTTCATAAACAATGACAAGAAATCTCCTTTTACGTAATTTCTCTACATTTTTAATACGCATAATTTGAACACATCGTGATTTGACTATCTTTTAAAAATGGTAACAAATCAAGGATCAGAAATTACTTTGAACGTGAAATAACTGTCAAAAATATATCCGTTACTTAAAAGATAGTAATGCTAAAATTGCTAAAATGATACAATTAGTTAAGAACGGATTAAAATATTCATAAGCAAATTCTTTTCTCGTCATCTTTGAAGAAGCAGACTAATCTACATTTTTTTCTCTCGCCATAATTCAGCCTAATCATAAAAAGCTTTGATCCTTGTCATCTTTATTTTCTTCTTTCTCTTACATGGGAAGGGCTTTCATTTATTATGTTTTTTTGGACGTGGGTCATTTTTATATGGAAGTCACTGAAAAGTCCGTTCTAAGATATTAATAGAATATTAAGTTTAAAATATACCTGAACAGCATAAATGGAAAAAACTATATAAACCCTCAAAATAAAAGGGGGGATAAAATGAGTATTTATGTGCAACAACGCATGAGAAACTGCATTTTATTAATAATATTTTTTTAATTATTACAAGACAGTTAAGACTTCCTTTCCGGAGAGATTAAGCAAGTATTAATATGTTCCCTTTTTTAGTGTATAGCAAAAGGGAAGTGAAATTATTTTGGGACTTACAGGATGACAGTTCTAGGCGCCACATGTACTAGCCAACCACAAACTGGCGCCAACAAAATAAGCACAACTGGTTTGTGCTTCGACTGGAGTACCACTGGCACCAGCAAAATAGGTACTATTTATTTTTGCTCTGATTGGAGCATCATTGCACCAACCAGAACCCCAAGCTGTTACCAACATGAACAGGCTTGTTCGAATCGGAGAAGAAACCTATAAAAACACCTGTTGCTTCCAAGTTTCTTTTTCAGTTTCCCCGAAGTTTCTCACGGTTAACCTTCGAAAGATCAGCTGATCCTCCGAGCCTTCGGGGAGGGGTTGCTATACTGTTCCGCTTTTCTTTGTTTACAAACATTGGAAGCGATGCTGACTAGGGGTACATACTGCACAGACAGAACTTCCTAAACAAGCTCTATTTTGTTCAACGTGTTCAGATGTGTTTGTCTTACCATATAAAGCTGAAAAAGAGATAAGATCACAAATTGGTGAAGTATACTCAGTAAAATTTGCCTAATTCATATCTCTTCTAGTTGTACGAGTAACCTTTCGATACTATTTTCAGGACTGTTACATTTAAGAACCACTGGTCTGTCAGGGATCAAAGGTCAGATGAAGATCACGGGACCACTACCTGGACAACAGCGTAGCTTGAAGCAGGGGGGTGATTTTTCAAAAGAAAAGGGTGGTCTTCATGAAAATAGGCACTGAAATTTCTTTTGTGTGGTCACACAGGTGTCTAAAATTAGCCTGACATTTTACTGATGGATAGAGCATAATATAAAGAAGTTTGCTGGAATCCAATGTTCCAAAAATAGCTTTTCCAGCAACCCTAATGGATGCTATGCTGTTGGTTAAGATTTTGATACAATGTAAACAAAAGAGCGTTCGTGTAAGGACGTAACGTAGAATCCACAGGAGAAACAGGCCTTGAAAGTGCAGTAGTATACAGAAACCAAAACTACCAATAAACCCAGTTCCATATTTGCAAAATATTTTCAATAGTTTCTGCATATCTTATACGTTAAATTGGTCTAATAATTTTATAACAAATGGTTGACTATAATTACATAAAATTATGTTGATTTATACCAGTCGGAAGCCGTGGTTTTCATCAAAGGGCTAGGGATGAAAATAATTATAATGTTTTCTAAGACGACTACTCACAATTTATGAAATTTTTTATCTTAGTTGAGGAGGTCGCCTTACAAAGGTGATGTTTATGTTTTCAGAGCTTTCCGAAGTGGTCGCAACGGCAGAGTTTATTATATTTTGAGCATTAATAAGTACAGTAAGACATTATGCTCTGTTGTACTAATGAAAAATCAGATGTAAAAAATAACAAATTTTTAAATTTCAGCGATGTCCATAAAATTCAATAATTGTCAAAAAATATCTGTTTCGACAAGAATTGGAGGTTGGAAAAACAAATTACTTCTCAGTTTACATACCGTTAATCATTCTGAAACTGTATAATATTCCATTTTGGAATGACGGTTATGTTACATTTTGCAGAAAAGAGAGCACATTGGGTATATCTACATTTTATCACTTCTCGTTTATTTTGAAAACGTAATATCCTAACAAATATGGTAGATAGGCCCTCCAGACCACAGAGCTGTTAGTATAACAGCTGATAAAGGTATTGTCATAAAGCTTGCTTTCGTAGTCTATAATGATCTCTTGCATAAGCACTCATTCTTCTTATTGTTTTCCTCTCCACAATTTAAACTCAAAATTACTGAGTCAGTGTCTTTATTACTATTAATAGTTATTTATATTGTTTATTAGCTTATTTAAATTACTTCGATTTTTTTCATGTATCAAAGACTTATGAACAGACTTTATTTTATTTTACGAATTAAAATAAAGCACCAAGAGTGAAATTGGCTTCGCTTGTAAGAATCATGAGAAAATTAAATTTCCATCAATCGCTGACAGTTAAGAGTATATCTAACGGCCAATAGATATAGTATAAAAGCAGTTAATACTTCATCGCGTAGAGCCGACATAACCTGAATGCATCCGATTCGCGCGAAAATCTGACTATGCTCGAACGGTGCGTGCGATGAAAAGAAATTAAATTATGTTCCTTTTAATATTTTAACTGTGTTCTTTTTCCCCGTCTTTTATTTAGTGTTCTTTTGTGACATACACAAATTCCAAACTCCTAGCAGACTTGGAGCGATTTATCGCTTCGTCTGAAAAGAATACAATGACTTAAGCAGGTTTTAAAACAAACCTTATTTTAAATCAGAACTGGAAGTCTCGAAAGGTACGTCTCGTGCCTGATAAATTAGCGAGTCACTTGTCGCGATGAAACTTTAGTAATACCCAAATTCACTATTAAAAACAGTCTAGTAGCCGAAGGCTACACAATTGATTTAATACGAAGTTGACTCAAAACTTCTCACCGGCGTAGCAATTTACACGTTGGCGATTATACCGCAAAGCCGAAGACTATAGTCTTATTTGAGCTAGGGAAACCTAGTAAAGACCTCGAGTCTCAAGAGGCAGAAATACTCTGTGTCTTAGAATCCAAAGACCTAATCTTAAATACACATACCTGATTTGCATTCTGGTAGGAAAACGGAAAAGATAAGTGACAGTAAAGATCTAAATCATGAGCTAGCTGGTTATGTGAAATAATGATATTAACCTTGTAACTGGAATTACCTAAAATTTTAAGGGACTAGCCTAAGCCCTCTAAGTCCACTATGGCCATCCTACATACATACACACATTTTAAGTTAGATATTAACGTCTCATATTTTAAATTTTACCTGAAACATAAAAATTGATCATGGAAATTCTGTAAACAATCATCACCTTTGTCACAAATTATTAACCAAATTTTAGAAAAGGTATTTAAAAATCAGATTCGATAGTGAAAGTATGTAAATTTTCGAAAACTTTAGACTAATTTAAGTATGTATGCAGTCGAATGTTTGTTGAAGTGCACTTTCTATCGATATTTAATTACAGTTTGGGTTACTATATTATCAAACTGGACTGATAAGGTAACAAGACCTCAAAATGTTTTATCGATTCATAATGCTTATTACTTAGACGGCAAAGATGTTATTTATGCCCCTGGGCATCTCAGGGCATAAGGAGCTACGGTAATTGCAATAACTGAAAAATCAGTCATGAGTTAAAATAAAAACTGAGCAGTTAATTTAAATTTTTAAAATACTGAAATCTAACTCCGGTACTACGCGAAATTGTATCACGAATGTCATGTATGGGTATTGAGCCCTATTTTTGTACACACAATTCCTTATGCAGACCTTCATTAGTGGCCGATTGATTAAGATTGCTCAATGCTGGGAGCTCGATCCGGATTCAGTTCTAGGCAAGCGGGTTGGCTGCATGTTTGATTTCTGTGTTTTTCCCCATCCCTCACGAAGGCATCCTTTCCACTTTAAGCAGACAGCAATCGACTACTTTGCCATATCCAAATAACCTAACCTTGCTAACGCTTCCTGTTTTGACAATGTCCTGCAATACATTCAAGTCACCTGGTAGCTTTGATATTCAAATAGAACGAATTTAAAAAGCTGTTTCTGAAAAATCTCAGCCACGTAACTTTTTTTGTGACTTTTGACTAAATTAGCGAATTAAAAAGGCAAAAACATCGTGAATCTATAAATTGAAACATGCGAATTTTTAATATTAAATCTGGATTCTCTTCAGATACCTTAAAAATTGAGAATAAAATCCGTTTCTGCTCTTAAGAACTTTATACCAAATTCATTTAAAAAAGTAAAAGAAATATCTAAAACAGCAAGAGTTTTG
Organism: Stegodyphus mimosarum; assembly: GCA_000611955.2. NCBI lineage: Eukaryota > Metazoa > Arthropoda > Arachnida > Araneae > Eresidae > Stegodyphus > Stegodyphus mimosarum. The sequence goes on from KK112163.1 coordinate 472,253, forward strand.
AGTAATTTTAATTTGCAATATTCTCCAGTAGCAAACGAAAAATATATTTCCCCCTAAAAATAAGATATGTAATCTTTGTAAGCAATGAAGAGAGCACTGCTATTTAAAGTTTGAAATGATTTTGTGGAAGAAAAGAAATCTCTTCAAAGAAATTTATGCAGCCCTATTTCTAAATTTACCACAAAGCCACAGAGTTTTTTTCGTTTAAAAGGCATAAACTCACTATTTTGCTTTACGAATTTACAAAGCGGTAAATTTCAAAATGGCGTGACAGTGAAGAATGGTTTTTCAATGGAGTTGGAGAGTAAATGGGAAAAAAAAACTTCATTTTTTCCCCCGTTTTAATTCTCAGTGGGATGGAAAAGATGCCAAAAAATGAAATCTAAACAATTTCGTGACTTTCGTTTTTCATCTTTATATAATGAAACACTACTTTTTTATACTCTGCCTAATATTTAATTACTCGTATTACGTATTTTTTCCCCCTGAAGAGCCATAAAAAGCAATTACGTGTATTTTCATAATTCACTGTAATAAGCTACTGAAAAAAGTCATAATTTTTCGACGAAATCATAGGGAACTGCACATAAAAAATTATAATTCAGATTCGAGACTAGATCACAGAAAGTGAGGGAAATTGTTATCTTAAAAAAAAATGCACTAAATTATATAAAACAGTGTTCCGAACTGATAAAATTTAAAGCTGATAAATAACTCACTATCTCACAGGAGAAGCATCCTAATCTAAAATACTTCATTTGCACTAAGCCTGAAAGAGAATTAACGTATCGGGATCTAATTCTAATTTGAATGCGTTTTCGACATTTTATTTGAATAACAGCACTTTTGCCTATTTTGAGGCATTTCCGGGTTTTAACATAAAATAGTTTACAAGTCAAAAAACAAATCTAAAATAAAAATTCTTAATACAAATCATTAGATAAAAATATAAGAACGAAACATTTCCTCAATCATATTCTGAAAGTCTGAATATTTTAAATCAATGAAAAATTCAAAATTTACATAGCTGGTTGTAAATTTCTAATTTACACCCAGCAAGTTTTAATGCGGATAGGTACTCAAAAAAGTATTTCTAATATTTATCTCAATTATAACACCATCCTAAAATTTACAGAATAAATTTATTAATATATGTACATAAAACATCTCAGTTAAAATTGAAGAGCTTAAAAAACCTGAATGCTCTTCTCTTTTTAAATTAGTAATCACAGGTTTAAAAAAACTTACGAATTTAATTCTCAAGTTCTAAGTTTTCAGCATGTCACCTTCAAACACGAAATAATTTTTTTTTTTTTTTTTTGTCTAAACAGCGTAATCCAAAATGATTGAAAACTTTATACTGAATCTACTATGCATAAAGAGCGAAATAAACAATAGTCAGATAATCTATAAATATGAGTCACTCGGTTCAAGAGCTGAATAAAAAGCTTTCAAAGTCAACTCAAAGACAACAAAAGACATGTTCCGTTAAGTTGCTCCAGCGACGCCCGAGAGTAGTTCCGTCACAAGTTCCACGTGGATAAATCCCGCCCAAACCTGCTTGGTCCTGAACGAGCCCTGAGGTTAATACTCAACATTTTTTATCAATTCGCTAGATTTGCATCCGTTTCCTTTAGCTAGGAGAAACTGAAGTTTACGTATTTCGCTTTGCTACAGTTATTTCAATTATTAAGACTACTTCAGCTTGAAAAGTTGACAGTAACATCTCAGACATGTTTTTCATCACCTCAGCCTAATTTCATTTTTCTTCTTTGGAAAATGCCAGACAGATGTTACGAAATTCATATTTAAATTAAGTACTCTCTCTTTAATTCTCCCTTTTTTCCAGGTTGAAATTTTAAAAAAATTAGGAAAAAAAACTTAAGTTGTGTGTAATGCGAGATATGCAGCATGCTGTGCAGCGTGTTTTAACAAAGTATTCATTTTTTTAACAAAAGAAAAGCAGAGAAAGACTATTCTGTCTTCATCAAAAGAAAAGTGGAAAAAGAAAAAGTAAAAACAGAGGTTTCTTTATAAATATCTAGCAAGAGATGACATATTAATTCATTACTGTAAAGCACAATTTTAGCAATTACATACCTTTCAAAATACTTGCTTATATAAGCTCGCGCATATATAAGCATACCATAAAAGCACACCATACATTTACATCAAGTTAATTCCCTTTAACTATTAGAAACCGCACTCAGCACAACCTACAACTGCTTCCTCGGCCATTGTTTCATGCAGTAACTCATCAATAACAAATATTTTCATGAACTGGGATAATGAAATATGGTAAATAATACTGGGACTGTTTATTTGCTGATAGAAATGCTTCCGTAGAAAACCTTCTAAATGAAAGTGATTCATATTTACCTAACCCCCAAAACTTCACGAAGCAGCCCATTCAACCGTCGGGAATTTAACTCGGAGTGAAGAACTGTTTCGCTTTCTTAGCCATTGGTATCTAAACTTCCAAGAAAATAAGTAATCAAAGAAAATCATAATTTGCAAGAACTTCTGCAGATGTAATTTTAACACTAATTCCTTTTGCTTGAAAAAAACCAATAACCGCTTTTAATACTATAATACTTGCCTTTGAAACAATTGTGGCAGGATGAACTGTAAATGTCTCTCTTTCTCTGCAAACAATAGGAAATGAGACAATTCTTCAATCATCCAGAAACAATGTAAAGTAGAAACAAACAGGCGGCAAAGCATCGAAGATAAGATTCATCATCGTTCATTTAGTAGGGGGTCAAGAAGCAGCACTCAGAACTTCTGCGTTTTAAGCACTGTACAACTTTTGATCAGAGATGACTCACGCTCAATCTTCCGATAAGAGCATAATGGAAGAACTAACCTTCAACAGATGCCATCGGATCAAAAACAAAAGCTTGGTATTTACGTCGTCATTAAAAACCTTGGAGTAATGTTCAGAGATAGGATTTTAGCATCTTATCGATGAGAATGCACTATCCTGAAAAACATGCCTGGTCTTGCAAAGCTCACCATTTATTAGCAAGGAATATCAGATGTAATTTTTGTTACAGTGACACCTATGTACAGTAAAGATCTTACAATAAGTTTTTCGCGTTGAATTTTTTTTTTGAAAATTTTTATCAGGATACCAAAATTAGCAATTAATTTACCATGTAAAGGAAACATTCATAACACTTTCCTTTACTTTAAATATTAAGTTTTAAAAATTCCGTTGAAACGTTTTAAATATTACCATAAGAATGATAAAGATAGAATTTTCACCGAGTTTTAATCAGTAATACCAAATTCCAGTAATATTTTATCATGTATATTTATTGCATACAAAATTCATAACTATAACGCAGCACACGCAATGTGATATTGATAATTAGTTCTGTAATGTGACACACGCAACAACGAATTTTTCTTAAAGCAATTATTTTGTAGGATCATGATTATGATTTGGAATATGTAAATCATTTTTTCTTTGGACTTGGACAGTCATATTTCCTTATTAAGTTCGTTATCTTTATTTTTGAAATTTTTGTTTTCTCGCTTTGTTTTTATGCTTTACTGATCTGTGGCATTGCTGAATATTATACTTAACCATTATATAATTCCAAAAATTTCTGAACACATTTTGTTCATAACAGATAAAAATCCCTGCGTCACATAGGAACACATTTTATGCTTAAAATGCGTTGCCTGCACGGCACGCTGCGCATTTTAAGCATACAAATGCGCATCATACGTGAAAGTACGTACGCATTATATACTAATATTACTCATATACGCAGATTTGTCTGCGCAGTATGTTATAAATAGAACAGTAATTTTGTCATGGCCCGAATTTTCGCGTTTAATTTTTGCGAACTTTTGGGGACTTTTCTAAGATTTCACGACTAATTTTTTTTTTTCGTAAATGCCCCATTAATCTGTAAAGTTCGGATTTTTTCTACTTTTAATTTTTTTGGAGGAATTTTATTTTTTGGAATTTTAATTTGAGGGATCGGTTAATTAAGGTGAGGTATTAATTAATGATTCGAGGAAATAACGAATGAAAGCTTAAATGAAGTGCAGCAAAACTGTGTATAATATTATAGGCCGTTCGGTGATGATTAAGTCATGTGATGCCCACATCAGATTTTTTAATAAATGAAATTACGTGCATACAAACACTAAAGGTTGCTTTATATTTAAGCCCAAGTATTAAATTTTCACATGTATAGATCGGAAGTAAAACTAAAACAACAAGCTGTTACATCAAAAGGTCGCGCCGACGCGGCTGCGCTGAGTTGAAAGAGAAAAGCTCTACCGTCACACTCCGATAGGTATCTGGTTTCTTAAGAGCAGCTAACAATAGTGAAAGAGAAGAAGCATTAAGATACTAATCTGGCGCTTACTTACTTATAATGATGCCGAAGTTTTCTACAGAATGCCATTAATAACCCGTCTGGCCGCACGCAAGTCTCTACTGGAATGCTCAGATACATTCTGGAGAGGTGCCAATCACCTGTTCCATATGCTAATCCCCACAGGAACGGATTTAAGTTTAAAACACTCCATCGTGTTTTATGTCGCGGTAAGATATAACTGTTTTTTAGCGTAAGCAACATTTCTTCATAAGAGTCAATTCGAAGTAACTTATTGTAAGACAAAAAGTAAATTTTAATATCAAATTATCCAAGCCCTCTAGTTGTTTAGTTAATTATGGTAAAGTAAAGAAGAATTTGCCTAAAACAAAGGGATAGAGGATTTTTGGAAAGAAAACACCAAGTTTATTCTTTTTACGGCAAAGCACACTAGGGCTGTTTTCCTATGATGTAAATGATGCCTCCGTAAAGAGAAATCTAAGGGAAACTGATTCGCATTCATATCATCCATGAGGAAAACCACAGAAACACCCATGCAGCTGGGTCATTCATCGGTATTCGAAACCGAATCAAGCTTCTCAGCTTCAGTTGACTTGGTTTGGTTTACTATGTCGATTTACTGACATTCTTTTAAAGGGCCTTGGGTTGTTTACATGTCACTTAAACAGTGGTTCGATTAGAGTTGAAATCCAGGGAATGCCATGGCTATATAAGTGTTTTCTTTGTTTTCTCCATGTATAAGATAAATATAAGCCTGTTACAAGATCTTCTACAAAGGCATCTTTCAACTTAGGCAAATAGCTCTACCGTAATAAATCCAAATCTAGAAGTCGCAATATGAAAATTCCTACCTGAATCAAGGTCGACACCTTATGGATGCTTTATATCTCATTCATATCTCTATGAATTTGAATTTTACTGCTAATCAAACTAAAGTAGACTGAAAGTAAAATTCTCTGCTACGATCTAAACTTCAATCTGAGATACTCCAGTTTATAAATGGTCTCGAGTCCTTTGCTTTCTTATCACTTTCTTAATTTACTTTTTTATAATAGACCAAATGCCCATACAAGAGGTCATATTTTAAACTCTGAGAAAAAAGAAAACGGTTACTTATGCAAACTTAAGAGAAATCTTTTAAAAGGTTAAATTAGTTTGTGTACCATTATTCCTTACATAACAAGTAATATATTTATCATGTAACAGGTTTTAAAATTTGCATTGCGTTGAAATTGAAATATCTTAGTTTTATTCTAATCATCGTAGTGATTAGAATAAAACTAAGATATTTTGATAAAATCTGTAGAATAAAAAAAACACAATTTTTAATTATTACCGTGAAGTAATAATTATCAGAAAATTATTAAGTAATAATTTTTTTAATTATTAAGTAATGATTTAAAAACCCAACAAACAAATGACAGTTAAAAAAAGAAAAGAAAAGGCAAGAAATGGGAAACGCAAATGCTTAGCAGAAGTTCAAACCAAAAAGTTTCAACATTCAACTCTAAGGAAGAGAAGAAAAGGTCAGCCAAAGGGATGAAAAAGATCTTCCGAACATTCACTCTTCGTCAGTTATCAGGGCTGTTGCCCAACCAAGCGTTAAATCACATCGTTAAATCTCCCAACGATATAAATAACATCGCAAAAAATTGACAGGGAAGGGTTAATACAAAACCAAGACACGTAGGGCGTTTTTTTTCCAACCTTATCATCGAGTGGTAACTTATTAGACAGTCGCTGTTATTAGGATTGTGACCCAAAAGTGACATCACGGCAGACACGTGCAAGGCAAATGAGATCTAAAAGCACGTGCTGTTATACCTCCATGCGGAAACAAAATAGCAGCCGGAGGTTTCTCAAGTCCATTCTTCATAACGAAAGAAATTGTTACACGTTTTCTTGTTCCCCCTCCCAACTTAGTTTGTTATGCAATTAACATTCGAGGATTGGATTTGAAGTATTAATCAATACAAGCTCACATCAGCTATTTGCTATGGAAAACTTCTTGCATAACTTTCTACATAAAACCGACTGGTATTTATGATATACATACATTAAAAAACTCAGCTGCCTTTTCAAAAGTTCAGAAGAGAATCTGTTTCCACTTCCTTCTCATTCTCAATTTTTCCGTCCTTGTTTTTTCACCAACGAATTTACATTGTTGGCACTTATGTTTTTACGTGTTTTGATGTGACAGAGTATTAACATATAAACAACAAAATATTAATATATACTCACGCCCTTATATTCGCTTTCACATTGTAAGGCCATTTTTCACTGGGAAATGAACATCGGGTGAGAATACAAGTGCCCCCCTCCAGCTGTTGCATGCGGTTTGTCATGAGGTTTCAACATCATTTCGGCAATAATTTTATTAATGCTGCATGGAAATGATAATTTATGTAAAAGTTAAAGCTAATTGTTTCTTAAAAATAATTATTACTCTTGCATTAACTTTACCACATTATGATGATACTTTGTAGAATTAATGATCCTTAAATATAAAAGGACCACGATGAGTTTAGGTACAGGTTTCCCCACAGAAAAGCAACTATTATTGTTCCTAATGTGGATTTCAGCAAAAATCCTGTCTTGGGAATGTATATGCGTACTTTCATCTATCAAATACTTTTTCCTATAGTTTACGTAAAACAGCCAAATCCGAGAATCGCGTCAGTTTCTTATTTAACAATTACATTTATTAAAAGTTAAATTTTCGTCATAAAGCCAAAAGTGAAACTCCATTGACTTCACTATTTATAAATACGTGCAGCAGTAGCGAAGCTGACGAATGAAAAACAAGCCGGTCTTGAATACGTAATTAATGGGATGATGAGGAAAAGCTGCGTCAGCGGAATTTTAAAAAATGCTTCAATGTCAGTAAAAAAACAACCCAGAAGTTTGAATCAGAGCTGAAACAAATGACACACTGTGCAAGAGTGAATCAGTCAATACCCTTAAAATCCTTTGTTCCCTCCAGTAATTACTTGATTTCAATCATAGTATTTACGGCACTCTAGCTGTTCTTATCTCGACAATAAACTAATACGGTAATATTTCGAAAATCACTGCGAAAAAAGCATTTTTGTTGCGGGGGAACAACTATAAATTCTAGAAATCTTAGTCTGTTCCTTAACATTTATTTACAAAATGTTTAGAAAAGTAAATCATTGCAATCCCAGGAAAATGAGTAATGCAATAGTACGTTGTTTTAATAAAAGTAAACATTGTTGTTTTGTTGTTAGCAATTCAGCAATAACTATAGCGACTATAAAGCTACTTGTATCCTTTCTGCGGTTGGCTTAGTTATGGTAGAATTTTCTTCAGTACACTTTTAATAATCATGCTCTGACATTCAGAATGAGATGAAGACTAGAAACATACAGATCGCTTTGCTTTCACCCTGCATTTCCGAAGAATGAATATGATATAGGGCCCTATATTTTCATATGCATCCAAACTAATTCTATGATTGTGAGAAAAAATCTGACGCCGACATCCCATGACCTTGTATGGCTTATTAAATTATGCATATTTTTTGTTGCAGTTCATTTAAATTTATTTACTCCGAATGATTCTAACTCAATAAAACAATCCTTCAAGGTATGAGATCGAAAACTGCAAATTTTGAAATGAAATATCCCAGTCCATTTTCGTCGTAAGGGAGTCAAACTTGTTGCATTTTTATTTTTTCAAAACGAGTATAAAACTTTCCCAAATGTAAGTCTAGGATTAGAGAGACCACATTAAAAGTTATGCTGCGCTATTTATCTTTTTTTTTTTTTTTTTTTTTTTTGAATTTTGCACTGCCAAAACATGACTATTTCCGCCATTAAAAGAACTTCTATAATTGGAAGCATATGACGACGACCAATGATTGTGAAAATAAAGGAGGGGTAAAGACTTAAGCTGGGAAAGGTCGATTTGGTTTATTTAATTATGGAAAAGCACACGAGGGCTATCTGCCTGAAGGATGCTTTCGTGGAGGACTTTCTAAGGGAAACTGGCTCGTATACACGCTACACATGGGTAAAAGCACGAAAACACCCAGGCAGCCAGCACGTTCGCCGAGATTCGAACCTCCGACCGAACTAGCAGTGTCCAGCGACTTTACCGCTCGGCCGCTGGTGGGATCGAGCCGGGTGAGAAGGGTGGGTTAATAAATATATATACACTTGTGATACTGTCGACTGCGATAAAAAAGGGAAGCAGATGTTACAACTAGATATAGCAGTCCCATATACAAAATTTCAACGTTCTACACCTAATCGTTTTTGAGTAATGCGAGATTGGAAACTTAAAAACCCATCTTGAATCCATTTTAAAATAAAGAGTCCTTTATTCTATCCGTGCGTAGAGACGTCACGCAAGAAAAAAATAGCCAAAATGGATTCGAGAATGTATATTTCCCTTGAAATCCAAAAGCGCAAATTTTTCTCGATTACCATACTTCCTTCACTTCGTAAAAGAGAGTAAAAAAGGCAATTTCTTTCCTTTCTTCTTAAGAACGGGAAAAGTAAACATTGTTTGTCTGCTGTGTCCAGAATATTTTTAACAGGGCAGAGGACACCACCAATACCTTATGAATAATTGAAACGCTAGCAGGAAGCATAAGAATAATATCAATTTATTAATATATTTCGAAAAATTGTATCGACATTCCGAAAGATGCCTGGAAAAAAGTTATTATAGAAGATAACGCTGCAAAATAGATATTTTCTAATTTTAAACCAAGTGTTACTTCGTATTTCCCAAACATTTATTGCTAACTTGATTTCTTCAAATGAAATAAATTTTACTCTGAAAGGTTTAATAATCGTTTGATTTAAAAGTTTTCGGTTCCGACCCTATTGCACAGCGATTATTAAATCTTAATTTCACTCCAGCAATAAAACTTTTCCTCTCAGCGTACTCAACACCGAGAAACTTCATTTCAAACAATTTGAAAATTATATCTGCAAACCAACCCCATCTTCACCAAGATTTATAATAATGACGGGGAAGGGGGACACCATCAAGTTCCAAACTGTCGTTTTGTGATGAAGCGGGGAAGAAAAGACGGGGGGATAGGAGAAAGGGTTGAGCTGAAATTAGTTCTCTGTAGAATGAGAATTGGAAGATTCGAAGAAGGGGGAAGCAAGGCAAGACCAGAAGCACTGGAAGACTAATTAGTATGAAAGGGTTCGTGGTTGCACCGTGGTGTATTATGGGTTTGGAGCCTTTGCCATTATTCGTGTTAAAAGAGATTTCCCTCCTCTCCTCAAAATTTAATTCGAAATTTTTTTAACCTCAGCCATCAACTGCTCACTCAATTTATGACGCCGAATAAATATAATACTCCGCCAAAAAAAATTATCTTATACGTATTTTTTTACTTTTAAAAAGTTTCTACTGGGGGGAGGGGAGGAGAGTTTAAGCAAGCGTTACGAGTACGTTTGCCTTCTGGCATTGGATAGAAAACGAATGAAGCGTTAACTTCACACAAGACCCCCTAATCCCCGTCGTTCAAAAGTAGTCAATTTCGAGTTGGGGAGGAAGAGGCGGAGGAGGTTACCCTACCCCCTTATAATTTAAGGGGATAAAAACACTGAGCTTGCTGAGTTTGATTTGAGATTTGAAATATTCAATTTGGTAATGAATGCATAAATTATTCGGAGAGATGGCTTTAAGCGATAAATTTCAGAAGTCTTTCCCCCTCCCCCGGGCGTGCGTGCGATGAATTTTGAGAGTTGTTCACTTACGGGAAAGACTTTAAAATGTCCAAGTCATTAAATTAAATAAGAGATTTAAATAGTTATTGGAACTGTTCCAAATCTATAAAATAATTTTTAACGTATGTTTAAGAACTTCAAAATAAATTTTAAAATGAAATCATAATCTAAAATTTGAAAAATATAAAAATAAATTAATTATTTCAGAGAAACATCACATTTAGTAGTTTTCAAGCAAAAGGATGAATCTGAATGTTCTGAAAACCAACCTAAAAGTTTAGAATATCCTAAACAGCAATTATATGAAATAGCTGAACTATATTTAAATATGAAAAGAGTGTTTTTTTTTTTTTTACTAAGAAGAGTTTAAATTCACAGCTGCAATAACTATGGCGCACATGTCTTGTAGGTGCAATCTTTTAAACTAGTTAGATTTTGCTTTTTGTTTTATATCAGCCTACCACTTTCGGTTAGATTAGTTTACGTAACATTAGATCCCTTTGAACCGGATTGGATTATGGCCTAGGTTAGGTTAGGTTAGGTTAGGTTAGGTAATTCAATTATGGCAAAGCACACGAGGGCTATCTGCCTAAAGGGAGGGATGCCTTCGTGGAGGCCTTTCTAAAGGAAACTGGCTCGTATACACGTTACACATGGGGAAAACCACGAAAACGCCCATGCAGCCAGTTCGCGGGATTCGAACCTCGGACCGAACTACCAGAGTTCAGCGTCTTTACCGCTCCCTTGGATTATGGCTAAGAACACGAGTGTTATATGCTTAAGGAAAAGGATGCCTTGGTGGAGGGCTTTCTACGAGAGACTGACTTGTATTCGAGTTACGCATTAGGAAAACGAAAAAAACGTTCATGTAGACATACTTTGCGACGGAAAACTATTTGTTATTTCTGTAATATATATATGCATGTATGATAGAAAATTATAATTATATTTGTATATATTTAAGGTTTTAACATCTATTTATGACAATAAAGCGCTCGAATGCAGTTTTGATACATACCTGGCGATGAACATGGCCTTGAAATAAGTATGCAAAATATGACGTGCAAAGAATTGCATACTTTAAAAGATAAAAAAGTAAATGCATTACATTAAACTCAACTGCAACCCTTTCATTACCAGAATACTTGACATTTTCATCAGAGCCTAATCTGACAAGAATAAGCAATAAATATGACCATTAAGAAATAAAGGATGTAAAATAGTTACAAAATTTCGATAATATCTGAAATGACTTTACAAGCACTGAAGATCCACCTATTTGAATTACGATTTCGATAACCTGTAAACGCGCGTTGAAAGTTGAGAAGCTTAGAAAAGTGTGGCAATGAAAACAAGCAAGAAAATTGCACCTGCAATCCTCCAGAGGCAATGAGCTCACTTTCCAAGGCCACAAGGGACGGTTGACAACCGACAACAACAACACGCGTGACTCAGGTCAGGCGCGCGCGCGAAACGGCAGTGAAACTACTTTCTTCGCGTTGGTCCCGTTTAGCTATTATTAAAACGATGGCAACTACGCTTGCACAGAAGAAGGGAAAACGTTTGTTTTTAATAAGTTAAAGTTAGCTTAAAGAACTGGCTACACAGAAGAGTTTTTAATGTGGAATTCATGTTAGTTTCGCATCATCCTAAAATAAATTATAAGCATGGCAATAATACAAAAGAAATTCCATCTATTAAAAAGTGCTCTATATAACATTTAAGTATAAAATGCCCACGATTTGTCTGGGTAATTTTGCATTCAAGATCAGATTTAGAAACGTTTTATTCATTTACACCATTCATCCAAGCTTTTAAATTGGACATTACGTTGTATTTTAATTAGGGGCATATAGAGGACATTTCCCTTTTCTGTGTTGGGGGGGGATGACAGCGTAGAAGGCAACAGAGCTGAAGACTCGCAGCTAATGATAGTTATCAATTAATTTGTAACTTTACATTTAATAAATGTTTATTTGCTATAATAAAATACACTTATGCTTAAAAATAATTTATATTACATTACAGAAGTTAAAAAGCATTAAAATAACATTCGAATCAAATCATTTGTTAATTTATAAAATAATTTATTACCTAGATTACTTAAATAATAAAAAAAAGTGAAAATTGTAGAGTTCAGGTTTGTTGGACCCACACCTTAAAACCTACATTACATAACGTGATTATTTATTGTAGCCTCGAGAAAAGTAGTCAAAATGTAATAGATATTCCGGTAAAAAGTTCTGAAATCTAGTGGTTACTCTTCATATGCTCATCAGCAGAGTTTATGTTAACCCATTTTACGATTTGGATCTATACTACCATTTCTCATTTTCCTTAGCTCTTCCAAACTGCAAATAAGTTAAACATATTTCAAGTGAGTTTTTGAAAAAGTTTCTCTAAAACAGTTTCAGGCAAAGATAATCGCAGTTGCTCCACAAGGAGTCTCTCACGTTCCGCTGTGCTACGTTAGCTGACCTGCATTAGCCATTTTGATAGCTGACGTTAAATCGCGCAATTAGAATTTAAGCCTACGCTTAATAAGGCCATTAAGTCTCTGATACGAATTGCTTTAATTTGTGAATTCGGTTTTATCTAATACCCGCAAATGGCGGAGTTTTATTTTGTAAGCAAAAGTTTTGCAATTGCTAAGTTCAAGATTTTAATTAAAAAAAAAAAGGTGTATTTAAACCTTCTAATTACTCTTGAGTTAATTTACGCAGATCGAATGATATCTCGCTTGTGGGCCATAGTATGATCTGAAGTAATTTCAGCTAATTTACACGGAATAAAACCGTACAAATTTACAGCAAATTAACATTTTTTACGACTCAGTGAAAAAATAAAGGGCTTCGCTGTGAAACAGTCTTTCGTACAACAACTGAGTATGATGTGAGAAGCCTTAGAAGCAGTGAAGAAATAAGTAGCAAGTCGGCATTTAAAGTACTTTTTTTTTTTTTTTTTCAAAGCATTTAAAGACTTTTTTTTTTTTTTTTTCACTATGTCACTCGGCAGCAAAAATTCTTAAATGATCATCAAATCTACTCGTACCCCCAGAAACGCTGAAAAGTTGTAAAAAATGAAGCTGGTAAGGCAATAAACAATACTTCAAACAAGAATTTCAGCAAAATAAAATTTGATTCGAAGTATATATGAACATAAAAACACTCGCAGTATTTTTTTTTAATTAGATAATTTGTCATCGAACGAAATTGCTGGTAGATTTAATAATTTCAAAAGAAAAAGCACGGCGCAAAAATTTAGAAAATATAATTTCATTTAAAAAATTTGGGTAATTGCAAAACGTTTAGTATAATATTTTACCTTTACTTATTTTAAGAAACATATCAATGCTATGTACGCGAATATTTTTTTAAAGTCGGCATTTTTTATTACTATACAAGTATGTTTTTTATGTTTGTATTCGCCTTTAATACTTCCGAATTGATCGTAAATAAAAACACATGAACCAATAAGGACAAGCTTACAGTACCTTAAGTGTGAAAGTTATAACACAAAAGTTAATTGGCCAAAAACGCGTACGTGAAAGAAGCTGTTATTTTTAATTGATCTCAGATACCCCATCAAGTTACGCAAGACAAAAAATAAAGAAGCAAAATGTTTCGTTTCCAGCTAATTGTATTTAAGTGGTAGATCGTTCTTTCTTTTTATTTTGTTTTTCATTTACTGTCGACTTGAGTCTTACTTTTCTTTTTGTTCGTGTTTGTTATTCTTCCGAACGTCCACGCGAGCTGGGTTACTACAAGAGAGGTTATCAACTTTGGAAAGAATCGCCGAAGTAGTTTCGCCAAATTATTTCATCAGTGTCTCCTCGGATAAACAATACGCAGAATTTCCAAATCTCAGAACCTTTGTAGTCATCTAAAATAAGGAAGAGAACAGAAGGAATAGTCCCCCCCCCCAAAAAAAAAGAAAGGAAGAAAAAATTTTTGTAAACATCAATTTTATTTTACTCTTCTTGTAAAAAAATAAACCCAAACTTTTGCCACCAAAACAATGCTAAAACGTGATTTAAAAGTATTTATTTTAGTTTATTTTCTTTAACTGTTCACATTGGGAAAACGAAATTCGTAAGAATAAAGTTGCATTATTTAAATAACTGCAAAACAAACAAATGGAGTGGAATTTTTAAAATAAGTTTTAATCAGCAGTATCATTTTTTTAATGTCATATCTGAGCATCGAACCTAGGTATGAAATTATTCACATTCAATGAATTTTCCTTTTTCGGCACTAGATAAAGAATAAATTTGTGTATAAATTGGAGATAAAAAAACGAGCACTTTTAATTAATAATTACTTTTATCGATAAATTTCAAATTTCCATTGGCTGTGTTTAATGTTTGGATTGCAGTGAGTCGCCTTAATGCTCTTTGACAGCCTCCCTCAGAATTCTTAAGTTCCAAGAGATATAAAAAAAAAAATTGTGACGTGGACATCACAACTTCCTTGTACAGCCTATTAAGTTACGTATTTTTGCAGAACTTCATTTAAACTTATTTCTTCGAATTATTCTGATTAATCAATGTCTCAAGACAAGTTGAAAATGATATCAAAAATTGAAAATTTTAAAATTAAATATTCCGGTCAATTTTTGTCGTCAAAGAGTCAAACTTTTTATAATTTTATTTTTTCATAGCAAGTACAAAAGTTTCCCAGATATTAAGGCTAGGAACCGGCAGACTGCATTAAAAGTTAAGTTTCGCAAGTATTAGCGCAAAATTAATTTTTATTTATTTATTTGGTACTAGCAACACGTCACTTAAAATACTTCTGTAATTTGAAGTATAACAATTACCACCAACGACTGCGAAAATAAAAGCCGGGTAAGGACTTCTAAACCCGGTAAGAAGGCTGAGTATACACATATGCTTTTGGTACTACCGACTGCAATAAAAAAAAGGGAGGTGCACAGCTATTATGAAATTCGAAATTTTTCGCGATTACAATACATCGTATAAGGAAGTAAAAATAACTTTCCAAGATTCTATAAAGCAGAAAGATCAGATCCGATTTTGGTGCAGTTACTTAATATGAACTAAACTTATTTTTTCTTTGCACATGTCAAAATGTGCTGAAAAAAATTAACAGGAAGAAAGGTTAATATTTGCTTCTTCAAGAAAAACTGTAAGTTATTTTTAGTTTTAAAAAAAAGAAGAATCATTTTATATATTTCATTACGATTACCGAAAACCTGTCGAAAAAGAATTTGGATCAGTTAAAAAATTTAACTGAAAACAGTTTCTTACACCTGCATTATATGCCAAAAGCCAGTAATATTACGTACGTATCCATTTTCACCCCCCTTAAAATTTTAATTACTACAAATGTACTACATCAAACTATATACACTAGTATTTTGACACAGGTTCATCTTTCGGAGTTCGGATTGGCTGCATAGGAGTTTTCCCGTGTGTAATGTGAATACAAGCCATTTTCCCCACAGAAAGTCCCCCGCGTAAGCATCTCTCCTCTTGGGGATGCCTACGCGGCTTTCATGTGTTTTACCGTAATCATTTAACCAAACGATAATAAGCCTTGCTTGTTGAATTATCTGATTAGTTATATACATGGAATTTTTAAATGTGCGAATATATACACTCTGCCCTCTTATTACGCACATCATAAGTGGAGGGCAGTATATGTTTACACGTTGAACCATGTGCGTTAAAACATGAGCAAAACATACTTAACATTATAATTTTTGAGTAACTGAAATAGCAAAGCGCTTTTGATTTACAACTGCTAACATACGGGGATCACGACCATCATGTTATAAACATCGAAAATAAAATCTAAAAGGTCTATTAAAAACAAAACAAAAAAGAAAAAGCTAAGTAGCTGAGAGAAGTACCGTATCGAAAGAAAAGAACTATCTTTCCGTTTGCAACTAGGGGCAGAATGTAGGGGTGTCAACGGTTAGATGTGATTTTTTTTTTTTTTTTTTTTTTTTTTTTTTTGTAAGGTCTCCCTTTTTCTATTCAACTTGGGAGCAAAACGAAGACGAGCAAAGCGTCACCCCTCTCCCTCCCTCTTCCGCGGGAGGACGCAAGTGGAGAGGTGCAGAACCCAAAACCCGGGAAAATAAAAAACGAAAAGAAAAGATGAGTGAGTGACCCCGCAGGGGCCATTTTGCACAACGCACGCACAATATTTAAGGCGAGATTTTGGCACAGCGCCAAGTCGACCGATAACTTCTCGAGGTAGAATCCGTATTAAAAAAATAAATTAACAGAACAGAAATGAAAAAAAGGGGGTTGGCATATATACCTAAAACGCGCTGCAAAAACGAAAGTAAACTTATCAGAAGCATCAACGAGATATTTAATTGTCGAACTTATTCTGTATGAAATTACATGCATTATCGCAACAGCCTGTAATAATTATATAATAAACGGTGTTAGAACCATAATGCAATTACTTGAAAACTTCATTGCTACCCCCCCCGAGTTAAATCTATTTTATCAATTTCTGCAAAACTATGCAATAGAAGAGATATCATTAATAAAAATAAGCAGCATAGTTAGGGAGGGGAAAATAATGCAAGTATCAGATGAGGAAATACCCTAAGATTATTAACTGCGAGGCAGTTAATGTAAGTTTCGCAAACAGGCAGCTTTCCGAGATTAAAATGTATGCATCAATTGTCTATTTTCATTGAATTATCGTAATGTAAAAGCGAATAGTCTTTTTGTTAGCTTAAAAGTCACCGCAATTAGGAAGTGTACTTTTTAATTGAAGTTTTTTAATTTAAATTCCGATGGCAGAAATAAGTTCTTTAACAAAAAGATATACACAAACAGTTTAAGTAGAACAAGATTTTTATTATGCAAACTTTTCTACCTTTAATTGTATTAGACAGGAAAGAATGGTACAATTAATTTCTTTTGGCAGCTAAAATTCTGACATGTTTAATTCATTCATTCTGCCGTCTTGTGGATGATTTACAGCAAAATAAATTTTGGAACATTCACATGCAGAGCAACCACCAGAGCACAGCCAAAGATTAAGGCAACACACAATTAAGTCACCTGTCCATGGAAAGAGATGCCACATTTAAGCCGAAGAAAGGCCACTGAAACTTTCTTTACCACTTTTTAAGACGTTCAAAGCTCGCGAACAAGAACTACGGTTCTTCGGCTTTAGCCACTCCGCCACTAGTTGGCATTCATCATTGAAAAATTTCACACGATACAAGGCGCTTTATCGCAAATTTCTAAATTTCATGAAAACCCTCAACCTAATTTACTTTTCATTCAGAGATATCAGTGTGAAAATATTGTTTGTATTCACATTAATCGTGGAGGCAAAGCATATCGAACTAAGACCGAAATATCTGTGCTCTGCTATCTTGTCCACTAGTAAGCTATAGTTTCATTACAAGCATCGATAATTTAGTACAGCAAAGTAGCACAATCTTTGTACCTGTGCTAGTATGACTTCATATGAGTATAGTCCGCATGTTTATAATGCACACGAATGATTGTTTGCTTAATTAATTATCGTAAAGCGCATGGGAGTAATCGACCTAAACGGCCGAATACCATTGTAGAGGAGCTCGTGTTCACATTATACATGACAAAAAATATGAAAATGTAAGTGTAGTCAGTCGGTATACAGTTAAAAAAAATGTGTAAGCACGTTCATTCCATCACCACGAATAGACAGCGATTAAGACTTCGGCGTTGAGCAAATCTAAGTGACACAAATATTCTCAACAAATTAATATAATTATTCAACTCTGCAAGAAAATAAGCAGAAAATAACTTTCTTCGGCCTAAAATTAGTGGTAAAAAATATTTTTAATTAATCCAATTAATTTCATTTCACACGTCACTGCATATGCTGATGATGCAGCTCTCATAGTTAAAGAAAGAACGCGCGAAGAAGTGCAAGCCAACTCGATAGAAACTTGTGCACGTTTCCAATCGCGCTATAGTAAACTCAAGCTCACAATAGCGGATAAAAAAAGGCAAATCTTTAAAAAAGAATGCCAAGTTATAATTTCAGAGCTCATTCTCTGGAATAAATTAGATATAGAAAAATTTATAGCTAATTTATTCGCAAATAAGCCTTTTTATACCAATTTTTATATGCCTAAACGAAATTGAAAAAGGATTTAGCGAAAAATTTTTGTACCCACTGGAAATGAAACGGGAGAAAAAATCTAGCTCGCAAAACACAATTTAGGGTTTTGCCGACGACGCAAGAATGTTTGGAGCTTAAGATACGACTCCCATAATAAAACAACAACTCGCGCATAACCTGCAAAATTCGTTCTGCAAATGTTTACACGTCTCCCCCTTAAACCATGCCATTGGCTCCAAAACCGCAACCAAGTCAGTGTTTACAGTCAGCGAGGGTCTCGACCCGCGCCTCTGACCTGTCGCCGAAGCTGCAGCAGCTACCCTCCCTTCTTTTCTGAAAAGATCTAGGTATACTGGACGGGGGGTTGGAAGGGGGATGACAAGTCTTCCCCGGGCCTGGAAGGCCCTGGATGTCCCCAGGGCT
>KK112163.1:504257-595456 GCA_000611955.2 Stegodyphus mimosarum
CTCGCCAGTGGAATAATTTTCTGTATAATGGTGAAACATATTTAACTGTATTGATCCTAAAAAAAAAAAAAAAAAAAAACTTTGTCAATGGAAACTTTGTCAACAACAACAAAAAAAACTTTGAACAAAAAAAGGACTAATAATTATGTTCTAAAATGCTAACTCAAATCAATAACTGAAATTAAAACTAGTAAGATACACATATCCTCTAGATAAAAACCGCTCCGACGAACCAACAATAGAATATCGGCAAAATTAACCAAGAAAGATATATTCACAGTAACTGCTAACTGCTTTTAGTATCAGATTTTTTTTTTCCCTTTTCAAAAGCATTTTTTGTAAAAGTGAAGGTATTCATATGCAAATGTTTCGATAAGCAACAGTGAGAGCAGTAACAAGAAAAAGGCGGAAATTCAGTGCCTGATATCAAATATTCATTAATGAGATTCGAACCGCTACAATTAAAAATACGTTACAATTTTTTTTTTTTTCTTACTCAACAGTTGTGGAAATTTTCATAACTCATTCACTTTCGGGAAAACCAGGATTAAAGCGCGAATAAAGAAATAATGGTTTAAAAGTGTTGAAAGGTTAAATGAATTGTCAAGTATCTTACAATTTTTTAAAATAGCGCAAGTATTGCGAAGAAAAACGTTGAACGTACCTTATTCGCCAAAATATACGAGTATTTTTAATGGTAGAAATATACAAGTCCTTCATTAGGTATGCTCTTCTGAAAATTATACCCATCTTTCATGCGAAAGCCAATATTTAAAAAATATATTAAAATTATTTTTTCACTTGGAGGAAGACAACATTAACTTAATTTTACCTCAAAATATGCTATTATGACCATTCAGTTACCTGTATTTAATTAATTTACACTCCAAACAATACAGTACAAAAGTAATAAGTAACGTAGTAATTTAATCGCCGGAGGGGAAGGCCAAAATTTTTGGGTCTATCTTGCAAAAGCTAACAGCAAAAACTTGTGGACTAGGATTTACAGCTTCGAGTAAAATTTCGCGGCCTAAGATTTACATTAATGTTTCGGAGCAAGTGGATATTAGAACTGAAGCAGTCATAGAAATCACTAGGGACTGAACAAAAACTTCTTTTTCGTAACATGGGGAACTCACAAATTCGCTCCGCGATAGTCATGCTTTAGTGATGAGACGTCACATACGTTATTCTTCAAGCGCATTTTTTCAAACTAAATGAAATCTTAAATCATGTGTACGACAGTTAGTGTCAAAGCTTTGAAGCAAGCGTATGATTCAAAATATATAACTGAGAATATGAAAAATAACTTGAAATCTTAAGCAAAACTGCGACGATTAAAAAGTAGTAACCGATAATAATAAATGACTAGCCGCTTTCGAGACGAGCCGTAAAAATGAACTGGTTTTCAGAAGAAGAAAAATTAGAATTTCCCTTCGCTTTCGATTTATATTTGGGTCAACGCAAGTGCCACTGACCTTGAGAGAGACAACACGTATTACTCACGTTGGCTATGTGTTGATAAACAAATCCTGTGATGGAAACGGCTGGACGTTCGCCGCCTGATCCAGACAAAAAGTAGGGAAGTCGGCATATGTTAAAAGCGATGAGCAATAGTCAGTTAATATGATAGATTCAAAAAGTACACTGCATATAAACTTTTCTAAAAGAATACTTTTACATCAATAATAAATATTAACAAAATGCAGAGGAAGCATTTTTCCTCATAAGGTTTTATTGAGACGTGCTGAAAGCAAAAAAGATTATTGCAACTTTTTTTTTAGCCCCAAAGGGACGTACAAAGCGTATGTATCTATACATAGCTTTGGGGACGTAGGTCATATCTGTGAGCAAATTGTTCATTTCTACGGACGCCTGGGACTTAGGCCCTATCACCATCTAAATGCTGGTTCTTTTTTCCTAACGTTGAAAAGGGATGTTAGCCCCGAATGGGGTATTAGTCTTGAAACCGATTTGCGTTGAATCACTATAACAGGCGTATCGTTTGTCATATTGCTGCTACACCAAATACTATCGCCCTGTATTGTATATAAAGAAATTAAATAATGAAGAATCGGCATGAATGTATTCATGTTTCTCGCAATATTAAAAAACAACGGTACCTACCGCCATCCATTTTGAATATCGTAGTTCTCCACCCGAAAATGGGCCCTGGGAGCCAGAACTTTGAATTCGATTTGTTTAATTATCTATTTTATATTTTTTAAAACTTTAATGAATTTTTGATTAACAGACTTAACGATTTCAAAACGAGCAATGGCAACACTGTACGGGAAAAAACATTTTTATCTTGAATGCGCGAAACTGTCTATGAGAAATTCTAGAGACGAGCTTTTTTTTTAATTTTGTGATTTTGCTGTTGAATTTTTATGTGGCGTAAACGCGAAGAACGTCATATCGAATAAATAAAGTAAACATACAAGAAGTTAATAATAAAAAGGAAAAAAAAAATTTGCAAGGCCATTTGAGTCAGAAAATTGGACATTGATATAATAAACCAAGAAAAGCCTGGAGGTGGAAAAAAAAAAAAAAAACAGAAAATTGTATGCCAATACTTAACGCTGCATCGGAAATTCTAAGCGTATTCTGCTATGCTACATTTAAACGTTTTGTAATTTTGCTGTTGAACTGGAGTGCGAAGAAAATGTTGCTTAATAATAAAGCTAAAAAGACAAAAAAAAAGGGGGAGTTGGTAGGATTGAGTAACAGAAGACTGGTAGACTACGAGCTTAGCGAGAGCATTAAAAACTTAAATTCTTCTGGGCGACAGTTAAAAATCTCAATTTTCCCCCTTTTCCCTTCTTAATGCAATGTACTAAAGAACAGTGTGTACTTACGTATTACCTCTTCTATCAATGCTGGAAATTTCGGCAACGGCCACTGATCGTTACTGCGGAATTCTAAGGGAAATGAGTCATTCACAATTGGGCTAAATAGGGCTATTTGACCGGTCGACGGGATAATACGTAAGTACAAAACGGTATAACAAATCTTTTTGGAGAGGCTTATACATTTTATTTCGTATTTTCAGTTCATAAAAGTCAAAGGAATAATACAGAAAGAAAATCTCTGCCTCTAAAAGTAGGAAAAATGAATGTTCTTAACCATCTCAACAACGAAGTACACTATATCTCCCCCCCCCCCAAAAAAAAGTCTACGCCTTCCAAGCGATATCATGCGATTTTGTACCGCTGCATATCGTAAAAACTGAACTTTCTAATCTTATCAGTGAGGCAAAGGTCATTTTTAAAAATCTGCGAAAATTTCAAATGTTATAAAGCACCAGATTTTCTGATATAAAATTTAAATGCATTAGGTTCACAATAATAAAAAACATCGACCGATCTCCGAAAATTTTCTGAAAATCAGTATATTATGCCTTAGATTTAAAATAAACATTTGGAAGACCTTTCGAACCTATGTTGGAAAGCTCGAAATTCTACGATTAATTCCAGTGTTCAGTAAGGGCATGCATAAAAACTTTCCTAACACTAAAAAAAGAAAACGTTCTTCAAGGTTAAAAAATTATGTCGAAATCTGAAGAAATATGTAAGAAATATTGCACTTCTACAGCAAATACGTATGTGCGTAAAATTTCCAAGAAAACTTGCTTAGGGAAAAAGCCGATCAAAAGTCGATTTACAAGTTGACTTAGAGAAACTAAGCGAAATAAAACCATGTACCAAGAATTTTATACTGCACTAACTGTATTATTCCAAAGCAGTTGAATATCAGGTCATCTTCAGAAAATTTAATATTTTAATGTGAACTAAACACTGAACATCGCAAATAAATGGAATGATAGAGGACGTTTATATAAAACCGATATAAGAGTATGTGAAATTCTGTAATAAATTATATATTTTCTTCCATTAACGGTAATGTAACGCGTTTTTTTATGTCGGTATATTTACACACAGACAGTGACATCAGCGAAAATAGTTCACAAAAAATTCTAAATTTGCTTTATCTTGCTATAACAAGAGGTTTGTTTTATTTAATTGTGGCATACTAGGGCTATGTGCCTAAGGAGAGAGATGGCATCGTGGAGGACTTTCTAAGGGAAACTGGCTCCTACACACGTTTTATACATGGTGAAAACCACGAAAACGTACAGGCAGCGAGTCCGATCGCATACAATCAAACTGAGGTCGTTAACTACCAGCATTCATCGACTTTACTGCTCGGCCGCTGGTGAGCCAACCATAGGAGTAACAGTTCTATAAAATTTGAAACACACTTGATGCGACATAGAACCCAAAAGGTTCTATTCCACTGATACTAACACTGTGGGCTACATGAGAACGTTTACCGAATCCTCCCCTTTTTAATGCAGCGAAATATATTTCGAAAAGCAGTTCTAGCATTATTTATAAATCCATTCATGAAGAAGTATCCCCATATGATTTTTCAAAGACTCAAGATCAATATAAAAAAATTATAAATTTCACAGACATTCACGTACTTTAGAATAACTAGTACTTAAATATTTATGACGACGTATAAATAATTACGAATTTATAGTACGCAAATAATTCAGACCACTGCCCTTTCAAGGAATTTAACAACCCTTGCAGGGCAAACTTTCAGTGTGCAAGTAAAGGACAATGCTCAAGGACAGGACAAACTTTCAGTATAACAACAAGATAGCTGTATAAATGTCAAAAACGCATACCCGTTATCAAAATGTTAAAACATTCATCAAGTAACAAACAGTCAATTTGGAAAAACACCTTGTTAATGATTGGCAGGTGCAAACATTACAGCACGAGGGCCTATAATCAGCAGTTTGCAAACAGAACCCTCCAATCTCGTCAACAACAGTTGGAGGTGAGAAAACCAGATAAGCCGAGAATATGAAATGAAATAAAAAAAAGAATTGTAGAAGGAGACTGCGTGGTGCCGAACGAAAATAACAGTCATTGCTTGCACAAGATTGCTCAACCCGACATTGTCATGGGTGAAACTACATTTTTTAAGGCGTTGATTTCTATTTTCAGGGCTGGGTGATACATAATCTAATGAGCTCTCTTTGTAGAAGAAATCTCAAACAGTCAACGTCAGGTAGAAACTATGCACGCAACGTGATTTGGATGCAGCTAAACATTCTTACTACGCAGGGGGTAGAAGAAGCTGTTAAATTAAACAAGATTACCACAACAGTTTCAACTTTCTAGTTACTATTTCAGTTTCAAGGCTTTGTTACACAATAATTTGGGAAGCGAAAACCATACGGGAGTCATTACTCCAAATCCGTACATTTTTAATTATTTTTAAAATGTCTCGCATTCTGCTAATATCCATTTAAAATCAAATTACAAGAACTGGAACACATAAATTTCTTTGAAGAAGCATTTCAAATATCTTGATTCTCAGTGAAAGTGATCTCGCAGGATTTTTTTTCCCCCTCAAACATGTCCACCAGAGAAACTGCATCTTGCCGAAATAAATGTTGTATTTAAAATATCGTAAATGTCTCACGCATTAGAAAAGAGAATTTCACAAAACAAACCTGCAACATTCTCATCAATCACACATTTCTTCAGCATAAGCCATTCAGTTCAATTACGTTATTACAGTCAAAAACTGGCTGGTGGTTGGCGATCTTGTGAGCAAAAGCATTTACTTTATATAGTTGTACTCAGTAGAAATGAAAGTTATTAGTTACATAAACAGTTATTACAGCGCTCACTAGAAACAAAAGCAGGATAGCAAGAGTGGCGTTGCACACAAAGCAACATATTTTGTAAAGCAATAAGAATTAGTTAAAAAACTTAGTGTAATTTTGATGAAAAATTGTTGGCCATAGTTCGAAAGGTGAGATAATTATTTAAAGTTCCACATCAAAGTGTAAAATATATAAGTTTCTGCCGAACTTTTCTTTTCAACTGTATACTGCCAAGCATGTCTGATTTTTGTTTTTCATCCATTCCTCATTGCTCTTCTCTTCTCAGTGTAAGAGGATTAATTCGTATTTGCGGAAATGCAAAGGGAGAAACTGCACAACCTGTATTCTGATGAATTAAATAAGGAAGAAAATTAGTTTCCAAATTTTAAATAACAGAAAGAACATCAATGGAACCCCCTTCGCAGCCGTGAAGAGAATGGAGCAAGTGAAGCACTTGCTGAAGTCAGAAAAGAAAGAAGGAAGAAGGGCAATTTTGATATTTGTTCTAGGCGTTAATCTGTCTACAGTACTCTCAATTCCGTACTCGTCTTACTGGGAATAAAAGATAGTAAACATTTCTGTTAATTTCTTACTGCTGCCCATGCTGACAATTTTATTGGTAACTTTCTGCTCAAACCGCTGGATATTAAGTTTTATCATTACCGCACTGCGATGTACGTGATGTTTTATATCTACTAAAAACGCCGACGTTTCATTTCGATAAACAGACATTTAATTGGACTCACTGCGACCCGGAAGACCACGACATCATTCAGGGCAGACTGAAAAATCAGACAGACGCAGTCCTTGAGTGAAAACAAGACGAGACGGGGAAATGCGGAAGTAGAATGTTATATTACACTAACTCAAAACTTTTCAGGTGCACCCCACACCCCGTCCAATGAATGCATAAGAATAATTGTAAACATTACGTAATTTGCAAGCGCATAATACTAACTATTAACAGCTGGTGGCTCAAGGTTAAACAGGCGGAAAGATTTAAATCCCCCAATCGACTTAGTATTTAGGCAAAGCGCCAACAGATAACCACCATTTTTAATAATTAGACGTAATTTTTTTCAACGAAAAATGTGTGCGCAATAACTACCAAACGAGACAATGCGTTTTAAACAAAACCGATGGAAAAAAAATCTATTCCAAATAACTGTGAGACAATGCAGGTGCGGATCAAAGTTGGTAACTTGCTCAATTAAGAAGCAGGGAGGAGGGGACAGCGTGTGAACAAACAAAAGCAATGTATTGGTTTATTTCGATTCTCTTTATTTTAAAAAGATTTCGAAACTGGCACTTGGAGCAGCGCTCGTATTAAGCGAACGTTAGCTAAAATGATGAACGACAGCCTTGAAAAAGAGGACACGACATAAAAAAGGCACTGAGCAAGTTTCAAATGCATTCGATTTCCGCTTCACTTTCATTCGAGGACATATACGAAGGCTTAATTATTACCTTTTGGATCGATTCGTTTCGTATTGATATGGACAATTAATCGCAATCAAAACGGCGAAAGTGATGAAACTATTCTGTTATTATGCATAACAGGTGGTGATTCTAAACGAACGTGTTTTCTACTGTGAGTTACGGAGAGAAAACGTATCAATGCACAGCACGTATATAACAGGCCTAGATTTGTCAAAGTAGATGGATGTTTTATGTGTTATTTCGCTTACCCGGGTATAGTGGGGGTTTACTACATGAGTAATGTTCTAGACAGATTTCCTTTTATAGAATAACACCTGACATGCGTGATTCGCGATGATGTATTCCGGATGTGATGTCATTATCCTCAACAGTTGTTTACCAACATTAAGTCTTTAAAATATTAAAGATTTTTTGTCTAATTGGCAGAAAATGTTAAAATATGCTAAAGAATTTTTATACGCTTAGCCTAGTGCTTAGTCTGTAGAATTTCAGTTATAAAGATACTTTAAATTAAACTTGAATATACATACATGTTTTTATTGTGCTTTTTTATTTTTATTTTATATGTTTTGCTAAAATTATAATTTATGAAAGCAAAAATTCAGTATTTGTTTGCTTAATCAATCACAGGAAAGTCTGAGAGGATTATCTTTGCCTAAGAGACTCACGATATCATGAAAGTTGGTTAAATTGATCATTTATACCAAAGCACGCGAGAGTTGTACCTACCAAATGGCAGGGCATGCAAGGGATGGATGACTTTATAACAGTTTGGTTTGGTCCAATTTTTTTATTACGGCTAAGCATTCGAGGGCTATATGTTTAAGGAAAGGGATGCTTTTCGTGGAGGATTTTCCAAGGAAAACTGGCTTGTACTCAGGGGGAAAACGCCATGCAGCTAGTTCAACTTTGTACGGGAAATTAGCTGATACTCACGTTACACTTGCGCGAAACCGCTAATGCAGCCAGTCCGTTCGAGCTGTAGGCGTTCAACAGTCTTGTTCATGTGGCCACTGGCAATTATAAATTTGGTTCGAGCTGTAGGCGTTCAACAGTCTTGTCCATGTGGCCACTGGCAATTATAAATTTGGTGGCATTTTTAATATTGTAAACTTTATTACTTAAGGATAAATAAACCGTAATTTCCGCTTCATTTCATGCGAATAAAAACATTTTGTTTAGCTGTTTGTTAACGGGCCATATCAATTAAAAAAAAAACAACTTAATTCGGAGTAGGATTGCATAAATATTTTATCCGCGGAATTTTTATTGAATAAATGTACGACAAAAATTGCGCAGCTAAAATAATAACTTTTGAAATAAAAATTTCATACTTTCATTGCAATAAATAAGTTTAACGGACAGTTATCAGGCTTTTAAATGTTTAAGCCAGATATTTAGCCATCTGTTCTAAATACGGAAGTCCACCTAGGGTTGAGTACTTAAGATTACTGAAGCGTGAAGTACAATCGCAGTTGTAGCCGAGTTAGCATCTAAGTACAGATGCTTTCGTGATCTTCTCCGTGTACAATGGGAATACAAGCAAGCCAATTTGCCTTAAAATGACCTCTCCATGAAGGCATCTTTTCCCTTAGTACACAGCCTTCCACGTGTTTTGGTTAATTAAATCACCCAATACTTAGAAAGTCGTTCACGAAAGCCAAGTTACATAACTTTATATTTTCACGTTTCCAAACCAAAATATCCGTAAATATCTATCAGCAAATCGAGGAAATATTCTTGGATTGGAAGGACATCGTTATATGGCTTCATGGCTTGATTTACGATATATTTAAATCTACGGTTCAATTGCCCCATTAACAGTCTAATTGATATAATAACTAAAATAATAATTTTTGAATAATGTTTCCGACAGCTCAATTTTTTTTTTATTTATTTATTTAGTTCGTCGCACCTTTCCTGAAAGATTATTCCTTTTTCTTTCGGTAAGTTTACTACTTATTTACGTTTAGAAATACATATTTATTTTCTCTCATACAAAAGAGTGAATTTTTTTATGTTATCAGGCTTGAAACATTATCTTAGCCACACTACGAAAGCAGCGAAGTGTTAAAGAATCCTTCACAGTAAAATATTTGTTTAGTTGAATATATGGCAAAGCACCCGTAATCTATTTCCTAAGCAGAGGAATGCTCCACGTAGAGGACTTTTCAAGGGGAAACTTGCTCGTATTAACGTTACATAAGAAATAAAACCACGAAAATACGTATGGATCCTTTCAACAAGATTCGAAACCTGACTGTTTAATGTTCAGCTATTTTACACAATCGGTCATAGGTGGGATAATTCTGTACTTTAATCAGATTTGGATTACTTAGATTTTAGCTAAACACACCGGTGCTATCTCCCTAAGGGTTCGGATGCTTTTATGGAGGACTATTCAAGGGCCAGATGTAATTTAAATACGGTTATTCGAATCCGAGTCAAATTACCAGTATTCAGCGGTCTTGGCCACTGGTGGAGATGACTTTTAAGGAAATTGGCTCGCATTCAATTTGTATATTGGGAAAAAGCACAAAAATTCCTAAGTCCGTTCGAATTTGAATCCGAAACGAACTGCCATTGCTTAACGATTTTATCGCTTAGCAGCTGGTAGCTCTCCGAAGGACAAATTCAAATGTTTTCTATACGAAGACTGGTGAAAGTTTTAAAACTTGCTTAAAAACGTAAACTAAAAGTCAAGAAAATCTCAACAGCTATGAAAACTAACAGTTTGTCAAACCTTGTGGCTAATAAAACTTTCTGCAAATCTGGAAAGACTCAACTTGAGAGGCCCACCAGCGGTCGAGCGATAAAGTCGCTGAACACCGGTAGTTCTGTCCGCGGTTCAAATCCCGCTAACGGGCTTGCTGCATGGGCGTTTTCTTGGTTTTCCCCATATGTAACTTATAATAACGAGACAGTTTCTCTTAGAAAGTCCTTCACGAAGGTATCCCTTCCCTTAGCCAGATAGCCCTCGAGGCTTTGTCGTATTCACATAAACCAAACACAACGTGAGAAATTTAATAACAAGAAATGTCAAAAAAAGTCTTACCTATTGAAAAACCGACAAAATTTATACAGATGTCAACATGTTTACGAATTATCACATATGCATGATTTCTTATAGAACATTAAAGCCACCATTTTCACCAAACGCTGCAAATGAAATTACCCATGCATTTCTTTGGCTATTTACCGTAATTCTTTAACTTGCGTCACGCTCCTAACCGTGAACCGTATTCTTTGAACATCACTTAACGCCACCCCAGATAAACTGGGTGAAAAATATGCCACGAAACCAGCGAATTCCTTCTAAAAGGAAATCAAATAGAAGCGGGAAAGCCTCGAAAGTTGCACAAGCCGCGATTCATCCACGAACTGGAACCACGTGACTGCAGTCATTACATCATCCACGAGCGGGAAAAGTTAATTATTTTGGGCGCGCGGAACTTCCGTTAGTCGACGGATTTTGGAATCCACTGCGCATCTTGTTAAAGAGTTTGACAGAAATACGGTTTAGTTCTATGTACAAGCTACAAAAAAAATAAAAGACTAGACTCTTCAAGAACGATGGGGACACGGTAGAAAAATGTAAACGCTTCGCAGAAATGAGTTGTTTTTAAAAATGAAAATAAAGTGGTTAAAAGAATTCTAAACTTCGACATCCTGCTAGCATTATCACTATTATTTTACTAGAGTACTTGAATTTTTAGAAGTCCTAAATATGATCTTAAAAGATTTATTGGAGATACATATTACCGCTAAAGCAGAAAGGTTAAGTCATAACGAAGGAAAGGGAAGTTCTAACGAAGAATATTAATTGTATTGAACTCTGAATTAGGGTAGAGCAGGGAATTTCCAGCCCTTTTTCTTGCATCGACTTTTTTAAAAGAATTCATTTTTCTTCAACGACTCTTACTTTTCTTCAATTTTAAAAATATGAATGAATTTACAGAAACAAAATTACAAATTTTAACTGCGCAAAAGTTCCAATTTTAATTAATGGGACAGCTACGCTTGACGTACTGATGCAAATTTTTTCCAGTATTTGGCACAAAATTCTTAAACTTAATCACTTCGTTCAATAATATTCAACCTTTTTTTGTTTTCTGAAATATATTATTGACTTGATTACGAAGAGGGTGAAATCAATGATGTTGTTCGGTTTTATTTTGGGATATTTCCCTCGGATGACTTTTAGATTCTAAAACTTTGCGTACACATGCGCTTTGAGTAAGACTTGTGCTTGATCATCCTCGTTCAATGCAATCAACTCTTCTTTGATCATAATACCAATATGAAATATATCGCAATTCAGCGGCACTAAGCTATTCGAGTACATTTAAATTTTCAGTGTCTTGCAAATCAGTGTGCATAATATAAACATAATATCTTCCGATGAAGTTTTGCATTCTTTACATTGTTTTTGCTTGAGTTCCTGCATTTAATTTCTTTATATTGCCCTTTTGGCTTAAAAATTTATATATAGCTAAAATATATATTTGATTTTTAAAATAAATAATTTTAATATATTTTCCCTTTATTTTTATATGATTTCTTCCTAGCTACATGATATAGCTTTATATCAATAAACAATTTTACAATATTAAAATTTTTTTATAATCACTTACCTTCATTATGCCGATTAACTGCCCGTGGCCAGCTATCGGCCATTTGATCATCATTGAACCCTTTTAAAACTTCATCGATCCTCAGAAAGTCCATGTATTCGTGGCGGATTTTTTTTTTTTTCAGACAAACTGACTCATTTTAATGTTAAAGATCGGAAAAATGACGAAAACGCCTGTACACGTAGCATGCTAGCTGGGCTTTATTGGTTTGGTTTGGTTTAGTTTATTACGGCAAAGTACTGAACAAGAGAAGGAATGCCTTCGTGGAGGACTTTCTAATGGAAACGGGCTCGTATACACGTTATACATGGGTAAAACAACAAAAACGACTTTGAAACCAGCCTGTTTTCCTAGATTCGAAACCAGGTCGGAATTACTAGTGTTCAACGATTTTATTATTCGGCCGCTGGTGGGCCGTTGGAATTTGAACTCTAACTTTGCACTAACGTACTCAAAATCAAAAGCACTAAATATAGCCAAAAGTTTACCAGAAGCAGTTTTAAAACTGGTTCAATTTTATTGCACAAAATATGCATTGTCTTACTGGGTAATTTATTTTGTCAAATTCCAGAGTTTTTCTGATCGGTTTGAATTATTACAGCAAAGTACTCTAGGCCTATCTGCCTAAGAAAAGGATTGCCTTCGTGCAGGTCTTTCTGAAGGAAATGGGCACCTATTTAAGTAATAAACGAAGAAAACACGAAGATACACGACGACCAGCCCGTTCACCTGAGTCAGACTACCAGTGTTCAGCCGTCTTATCCTTTCGGTCACTCGTACGCACCTCAATGTTTCAAGAGATTATTTTTCTTACGGGCTTTTCGAAGTTGCTTATCAAAACAAAAGTGCATATGTTAATGCTTTAAGCTGAAACATACAAATACCGGTATATTTTAACTTAATGCAGATTTGGTTGTATAGCTGTCAATAAACTAAATTAAAAATATAAATATAAATTACATTTTTAAGCATTATTTAAGTCATAGAAAAAGCATACTGATGTTAAAAGCAGCATAATGCAAATTTATATTATTTGGTACGCTAATTAAAACAGAGGACTTCAGAACTATTTATTTAATGGGAAGATGGTTTCTACAGGGATTTTCAATGGTAATTGGCTCTCACTTGAGTTTAACATAGAAAAGAAAACAGTAAACCCCATCAGCCATCAATTCCTCCGTCGGCAACCGTACTGGGAACAAATTACAAATGTTTCAGAACTTTAGTTGCTCGATTACTAGCGAGCTACGTTTGGATTGGAGTTAATTTAAAAGTCAAGCTAAGTTTGAATATTACTATAAGACCTGATCTTAAATGCTAACGATAAGTCACACAAAAATGATTAGCCTTAGAAAGATAAGTCTTCATGGAGGAATTTGGAGAGTTGCTTAATTGATCGTCGCAAAGCTCTCGAGTCTGCCTTTGCAAGGATACCTTCGACGGGAACTTTCTAATAAAAAGAAAACCGCATTTAAGTTTGCGGAAACCTCATAAGTAGCCTAATCGCCAGGCACCGAGCTCGGAATGAACTATCAGAGTTCGGCGATCTTACTCACTCGCCACCGGTTGGCCTTAATTTCTGAGAGATAATGGAACACAACAAGAAAGCCAGTGAAAATTTTTCAAAGTTAACTTGTTCGCTATTTGGAAAACATGCGAAACTTTGCCTTCAGTTCACTTTTTCCTTTAAAAAAGCTCTAATAAAGGGAAATCTTAATAAAGCGGAGTGCAATAAAATGTAGATTAAATAGTATTCTCATTTTATGAAGTAAAAATAAACTATCTTTAAAGGATATATATATATATTTAATGTCTCATGAGAAATCATGCTACAATTTCGTTCGATAACCGAATAATGAAAACAAAGTTTCAACTCCTATTTAAATGATTAATCTCAATGTTGAAAAACAGCTAAACAACAAAAGGTCGAATAATTTTTTAAATAACTTGATTCATGGTTCAGCTTAAACATAAAAACAAACAGATTTTTATTTTCTACTGTTGAAATTTGTTTTGAAAGAAGAACTGTGTAAAAGTGACTGCAAAACACATGTATTGTGATATTTCCACAACCCTAGCGAAAGAATATTTATAATGGCGGTATTTTCATAGCTAAGTATATGCGAGTATTTACGCGATATATATTTCTCCAGAAGTGAAAGAAAATTAACGAAATTCTTGAATACTTACATACTTTGAAGATTCGAGTTCGTTATAAGATACTTACTTGCTTATAAGAACAAATATATTATCCTAAAAAATATGTCATTTTTAAGTTTAAAAGCCTCCTTAAATTAGGGCACATTCTACCACTAAAATATCAGGATTTTACTAAAACATGTAATATTGATTTAAATATTTATTTTAGATAAAAAAATATCTTTCGGGAAAATACAATGCTTTGATAATTAATTAATTATTTAATGTTATTTTTAATAAAATCTGTATAATATTAAAACGCAGTGATTGCTGGTTTTAGAGAAACCGCGTCACAAGTTACGTAACATAATAACGGAAACGAAAAATGAATCAGAACTGTTATCACAGTGAACTGGCGGCGCGTTCAGTGCGTATCGAGTTTTAAATAAACTTTCAAATACGGGCTATCATAATTTCTCAGATTATAGGAAAAAGTGAATGATAATTATACAATGCTGTGAATTCCAACACTATTGCATATAACACAAGCAACTTTTATACAGCAGTAGAAAACCATTTTTTGAGGTATCAAGAACATTTCATGGTACAGATTAGCTTCTAAAAATGTTTAAGATTTTCATTGGCGAAACTAGCCTTTTACTATCAAATTTCTAAGAAGAGATTTTCTGCACAAAGTGAATCCATTTGCGTACTCGCTAACAGGTGGACTCAAAAAGTGAATAATTTTTCGAAAAGAAGCATTTGAAAACGAAAACTGTTTTTCGAAGCAATAAACCGCAAAAATTAACATTTAAAAATAAAAAATTCTAGCCAAAATGAAATGACTCATTTTTAAATCAAACAATTAATTCTCACATAAGATAACATAGTCATTACGAATGAACAATAAAAACAAACATATTATAATGTGACATATTTAAAAAAAATCCTTCGATATTAAATGTAATAATAATCATTCAAGATTAGTCTAATAAGCAATTACGAGTTTATATTTTGATAATTCAAATTCATTCGATTTTTTACGAAAGTACAAAACGTAATTTTTAACAATAAAATTTTTTATAACTGATAAATAGAAGGATTTTTAACAACTAATATGATATAATTAATTTATTTTCAAATAAACTGCATGCAAAGTAAATCCAAACGCAAAGTGTATCTGTATATAAAAAGTCAGAACACACAAGTCTTAACAGATACCTTAAAACGAAATCGGTTATTAAATTAAATGAGCCAATATTTATGTTATATGTAGCTAAATCTTTAAAGGCAAATAACACCGAGCTACTATAAAATATTTTTAAAAAATGATGGAAAGTCAAAATAAGGGGGGAAATTCAATAGCTTTACAATAATTATATGCAACTGCAGTCTTAATTTTAAAAAAAAAAATTAAATGCACATAAATAAACGAATGCATTTAATAAACAAAATGCATCAGCAAAAAGACTGAATTAATAAGATTCTATAAAAAGAAATATTATTTAAAAGTAATGTCAATAAATTAACAAAAAAAAGAAAAAAGTTTTAACGTTAAATAAAATTAGCTTTTCATGACATGTTCAATCTTGCATACCTTGACATTTGAACAATTTTGTATTAAACAGAATCAAAATGAATACA
The DNA here is from genome assembly GCA_000611955.2 of Stegodyphus mimosarum. Classification (NCBI taxonomy): domain Eukaryota; kingdom Metazoa; phylum Arthropoda; class Arachnida; order Araneae; family Eresidae; genus Stegodyphus; species Stegodyphus mimosarum. The sequence goes on from KK112163.1 coordinate 519,804, forward strand.
TTTCATCATGAACTTCGTACTAGAAAATACCAACCAAAATAAAATTTTGAAAAAATACAAAGCTTACAGCATTATTTATACTAAAAATAAATATACGCCAGATACAGAATTGAAGACAACAAATATCACGTGACATATATTCTTTTAAAATGAGAAGAACGCAATATATTCATATGTGAAAGTATTCCAAACTTGAAATTAAAAGTAATAATATAAGTATTTTCCTGTAAGTCCATAGATGAAAATATTCAAAATGAAACGTAAAATGTTTTGGATGAACATCTTAAAAAAAAAAAATTGTAGACTTCGCAAAATGTAAACAAATGAAACTTTAAAAAAAAAAATAATAATTCGACGAAAATTCACATTCCGCGAATCTTTAACAGATTAATTAAAATGTTTAGATACAAATTTAAAAAGATTAATAAAATAATATTAATGAAAACATAAACATACCTACAAAACACGCAAATGCGAAGTAAATTTTACGCTGCTGTCAACTCTAAAACACCTTACTTCACTGCAAGCTACCGAGTGATAGCACAATCAACTTTTCACGTTTTCTAAAGCGAGCAAAACAAAGGGTTGCTTTGAATCACATGTAAGAGCAATATCGCCAAAGCCATCAGAAATAAAACTCCTAATGTAGTTGAAAGGGAGAGAATGGCGATTACTTGCCAAACTAGCAACCCATAAAATAATACAATTCTTTGACGTCACATCCAGGTTCGCGGGAAAATTATCCAATGGTAACAGCGAAGACTCTACAGGTCCGAACATGACGATTGGATACAAGTCGCACGATGAACACGTGGCGCCTTCTTTTTATTTTATTTCATTTTTTTTTAGCTGACGTATCACGTCGCTATTTTTTTTTTCAGTGGCACACGAAATAGGATTGGCGGGCACTCGCTAAGCCAATGTCCGCGAATCTTCCATGTTTCCCTCAAGCGATAGTTTCTTTTTCTAAACTTTTTTTTCTCTTGCTTTCTTACAAGTGTTTATTGTTTCTGAAGGTTTATTATCTATGAGAAGGACAGAAGTTTGAAGAATAAGATATTTTTTGACCAAAATATTTTGAAAGTATATTTTTAATCTTAATGTTAAACTTCATAATAAATACGAAAATTACATAGCGTTCTTAAATGTTAAAAAATGGATCATCTTGTACACTCTTCTTTTTTTTATGTATACAAATAAATTTTACAGAAAGAAAAATATTTCTCGTCTCACATTTCATTGGACATTAAATAAAATTTTTTTGTGTTAGTACGAGTTACGAACGTTTATTCTACAAACATAATCACAATACATAAATTGTTATTAAAACTTCACCATGGCAAAAAGCAACAATAATTTTTTATCATCTGAATTTATTAGTGTTAGAATTAAGCCACACAGTCATGCCAAAGGATAAACTGAATATTAATCTGAAAGTTGTACACTACACTTTGATCTAGGCCGAGAAACAATATTAATCTGAAAGTGATTAAAAATAGTACTTAGGAACGCGATTTTAAAATTTAATTGTTAAAAATATGTCATCGCAACTCTAACACATTACGTTGAAATCACAAACATCTGCGTGAAAAATAATCGAATACTTGCATAGAATAATAAAAAACTGTGCACAAATGCATCTAATGATGAACTTTAAAAAATCATTTTTATGCATTTCATGCATTTTGTATGAACAAAAAGCAATAAACGGAGTAAAATATTACAAATATGAACTATAATCCATAATCGAATCGAACGACCACAAGTACCAACGTAATAAAATCGAACGACCATAAGCATGCAATATACACAATATACGATTCATATTAATTGCACACATCTGTGCATGCATTTTTTATGTACTTCATATGTATTACTGGTACCATGCCAGAAGCACGAATCTTTAAAATCACGGTTTCGAAAAAAATGCATTTGAATTCATGCATTTTAATTTAGAATATTTAAGTTATGACTTCTACAATATGATTGTCATATATTTATATCATAAAATATGCTCTTATCTCTTTTAGCATAGCATAAAATACCCACACAAGGGAAGAATGAAAGAAAATATATCTGAAAAGGATTCAGATTTTAATGTTGCATTAGAGGTTTTATCAAGGTTTTTATGCTCTCACTGAACTCGCAGTTTACGAACTCGCTCCTGTTAACAAAACTTTTTTTTTTTAACTTTATTATTAAATATCGCTTTCTTCACAATTACGTCACATAAAATTCAACAGAAAAATCACAAAACTTTAACAACGTATGTTTAACATTCGCGATACAGCGTCAAGTACTACTGCTAATTTTTTGTTCCAGTCTTTTCTCAGTTCATCATACCGATGATAGATTTCTAAGATAACTTACACAATACTTGTTGTTATTGACATTTGGTTTTTGAATTTTTTTTTATTAAACATCACTTTCTTGGCACTTCCGCGCCACAAAATTCAGCAGTAAAATCACAATATGTTTGAAAACAGCATATCTTTAAAATTTTCGGCAGTGTTAAATATTGCCATACCTTTTTTTTTATATTCGGCGTATTATTTCTTTAAAAATAATAAAGGCGACAACATTTGTTGGCAATATACTTTTATTTGTGTTGCCTGCATTTTTTAAAATTTCGCTATATTAGTTTTAATCATATATATTAAAATAATGAAAGATATATTAAATGTGCATATTAAAATAATCCTATTAAGTTTAATTAATATAGAGAATTCATTATATTATTTTGATATAAATAATGCATGTCGATACTATTTGGTGGCACCATCTTTTTATTCGAAAAGTGATAGGAACAAAAAAAAAGTGAGTATTAATAGTACCTCTGGTGTTAAAAAAATTACGAAATGCATGTAAGAGAAAGAAGAAAAAATTGCAGTTTCGAGTTTTCGGCGTGGTGTCGATAATACGTTTGTATGCCGTTTGCATTTTCTGCAAATTTAACTTTTGCAAGTAAAATTGCCTAGATTTAATTTGAGTGCCCCTCTCCCACAATACACATAGAGAGAGAGAGAACAAGAAACCCGTGTGGGCTGTGCTGAAATGCGTGCAGTTACGTCCGCCAAGCTTTAAGCTACTTTATCAACACATTTGCAGCTTTTGCGCTCGATGGCTTTTGAAAACTGATTTTTCTACTCCGTCGCGTTCTCTTCGTCCCCGTTTTCGAGACTAACGTTTTCTTCTGGAAGGTTTGTAAAACTGGTTCTAGTGATTCAGAGGGAGGAACTGATAACTTGAAGAATCGCTGTTTATTGTTGCTTTGCACGTTTTTCTCAAACCACGTTATTTACTCGTGGTTTTATTTAATATACGAAAGCACGCCTTACTGCGCACGTTATGAAAGAGTTGCTGTCTTAAAATAGAAACAACTGTGAATGGAAACCCTGGATATATTCCACTCTTTAATTTCAAAAGTTATCCCTTTACAAAGTAAAATATCTGGTAAATATGCTTGCTTATTTTTAATCCAAAATAAGTTGCAGGGGACTCTTTAATTTTGGAACAATTTTATTTTAATGAGACTGATATATTTTAATTTAAAACCCGATTTTAGACTTATTGCCAAAACATCATTTCAACTTTTGCATCTATTACTATTTGACCAGTTTTACCAATAAATTTGAAAGCCAAAGAACTTTCAAATTACACATGACTTCAAAATCAATTGAGAGCATACGAAGGATGCTTTACAAAGAGCTTATAATGCTCTATTCTTAACCACGGAAAACTTTTGGATTCATAGGTCTAGCGAGTTAGTACTTTAATTACACTATGAATTTTACTTGATTTGGAATTGGGAATTAGTCCAATAATTCCAACAGACGTAAAGCGAACTGGATCTATATCTGGAATAACTACAAAAGTCGTGAAAAGGTTTAATAAAGTTTGGAAAAGTTTAATAAAGTCGTGGAAAGGCTTAAACAACCTCATTACTTAAGCAGAATTTAGAACATAAACGCACTTTCTTGCGTTAATAAAATCAGTCACATTTCCTGGCTATGCAGCTAAAGGAACAGTCAAATTCAAATTAAAACGTAGAATACTATTCAAGGAGTGTATAATTTAAATATACTCGACGGTGGCTCAGTAATTCTATCACGAGCGTCAAATAGAGGTGTCGACCGCCAAATTAAGGAGAGTCGTATAATTACGATTGTCAGAACTGGCAGTAACGAAACGTAACATGCACGCGCAGGCCAAAAACGCGCTTTGTCTTAAAATCCCAAAATTTCAGTTTAAATACCAGCTATCTCAGTTACATTCTGGTGAGGAAAACAGAAAGGAAGGAGAAGTTAGAACAAAGATCCAAATCGTAATAACTGGTTCATTTAAATAAGAACAATACAACAAACTCTAATAATACACCTTCTTAAGCTTCTATTTAATTCATCTTTCAAACTGTTAAAAGCAGTCTGTTCTGTATTTCTTTCTCTGGATACAAAATAATTATATACTAACAAACGAACAAATATCAAAATACATGTTTTTAAGTGTTACCGTTTGAAATAAAGTTAAAAAAAAGTACTTATAATTGCAGTCCTGTAAGTTCTTTTAATTTCACCGTCACCATTTTATTATTCTGGGTACAGATGCAGAAATATTAGAAATTTTTTCATCGATATGTGGTTAATTATTAAAAACCAGTTTTACTTATCATACCTCTACTAATAATATTTAACAAATTTATTTACTATAAATATATTACTATTTACTATAATATTAAATAATATTTAACAAAATCTTATTAAAAAGCACCTGTAAAATAATCTTCCAAATCATTAACTTTCTCTCGCAAATGAATAACACAATTTTAAGTACCTGTTATCAGCAACAATGTGTTTTTATAATGAGCAAAACTGGATATTTTTTCATTATAAAATTGCGCATCAGTCCCCGAGCGAATAGGACGTCGAATACTGCTAGTTCGACACAAGTGAAAATCTCGACGAACAGGTTCCCTGTACAATTTTCGAAATTTCCTTCATTTTTAACATGAGTTACTAACTTCCTTGTTCTATATAAAAATATCCCTCTCTCGAGACAGATAGCTCTCGCGTGTTTTGCCCATCTAGTAAATCCTCCCCTCTTCCCCGAAAAAACAAGTCAGATCTGGAAAAAACATGAAATTCTTCTATGGCCTATTAAATTATACACATTCTTTTCTTCCCTTCATTTAAACTTATAGTTACTCGAATTATTCTAATCGAATAAATTGATCTCGCAAAGCAAGTTGAAAATAATATCAAAAACTGAAACACGTTTCTCTTCCTTTGATAAAATTAAAACTTTTCTCTAAAATATTACGCCATTCTAGAGTATCTAAATGCTATCCTAAAATAGTGATACTAAAAAATCTGACGTGGAGACCACCTGACTTCCTTGTACAGCCTATTACAAACATTTTTTGCCCCACTTCATTTTATTTCCTGGATTTATTCTAATTTAATTAAATGATCCCTCAAGGCGGGTAAGGGAGATAGTTATGTATATATATATATATATATGTGTGCACCGATTGCAATAAAAAAAGGGAAGTACACAAAAAGATATTCTAGCAGTCCCAGAAACAAAATTTCAACGTAGTATGACTAATCATTTTTGAGCTATGCGAAGTACATACACACATACGTACGTACGTGCAGAAAACCTCTTTTGAATCCATTTTAAATCCATTCTACAATCCGTTTAAAAAAAAAAAAACTCCTTTATTCTGTCCGTACGTATAGATATTACGAAAAAAAAAATCATCCAAATGGATTCGGGAGAGGTCAAATTGCAAATTTCCGTTGAAATACGGTACCCGTACTGGTGTACTTCCTTTACTATATATTGATGGTAAATATACTGGTAAGTATTGGTGTATTTCCTTTACTATGCACAGACCCACCATCGGCCGAACGGTAAAGTAGCTGAACACTGGTTGTTCGGTTCGAGGTTCGAATCTCGCGAACGGGCTGGCTGCATGGGAGTCTTTATGGTCTTCCTCATGTGTAACGTGTATACGAACCAGTTTTCCTTAGAAAGTCTTCCACGAAGGCATGTGTGTCCTTAGGCCGCCGTGTGCCGGATAGCCCTCGTGTGCTTTGCTGTAACCAAATAAACCAAACCAAACCTTCATTACGTACAACGTAGTAAAAAGATCCGTGATAGGTTAACATGTGACAAGCAGTTTTCTATAGAAAAATATACCCGCTGTCGTTGCCTATTGCTCGCCGTCAAATGTTCTTTATTTGTCTTTCGTACCAGTATCCTTATTTTCAAAGTAAGTACTGCGAGTAAAAAAATTTTTATAAAAATGTTGTTCCATTTTAATCCTTTGATTACTAAAATAACTAAATTTATATGTTTTTGCTGCCTCGAAGTGTTAGCGGAGACGGATTGTAACTTCGAAGGTACTGCTTCGATTCTTCTATTAAGACTTGTTTGGTTGTGTGGCCCTTTTTTCTGTAACATACCTCGTTCTCCATGATAACGTTCTAAATGATGAAGCATTTGAAAAATTAAGGGATTCGACTATGATTCCTGATGAATACTTATTAGGTAGGTGTTCAGCTGTTAACAAAATTGTCTTTTGACAAAACATGAAATGTCCTGAAACAAAGTTACCTTTTTTTTTTAAAGTATAACTTATTGCGTTATGATGAAGAACAGGTGAATTAATTACTTCCTTGTATGAAGTAAAAAGGAAGTATTGAAATTGCGAAAAATTTCGGTACCATATTTGAACGAAAATATTCATTTTGACCGCTATCGAATGCAATTTAACGATGTTTTTGCATGGCATCTGTACGTAAGGACAAAATAAAGGATTATTTTCCCCCAAAAAAATTATAAAACTGATTTAAAATGGATTCTGAAGAGATTTTTTCGCGGCTTCTGTATGTACGTACGTACGTATATATGTATGTATCTCGCATAACTCAAAAACGAATAGCCTCAGAACGTTGAAATTTTGTATACAGTACTGCTATAACATGTAGATATGCACCTCCTATCTTGGTTGCAATCGGCCGCACCAAAAATATTGTTACGAAAAATTCGGCGGTTGCGCCTGTATGTAAGCTTTCCGGCATAGCACTAGGGTTGCCATAAAATAGTGTATGGTAGGGTTGCCAGATTGGCGACTTTATCGCCCATTTGGCGACCAAATTGGCGATATCCCATGGTCCAATCGGGAAGCTTCTAGAATAACTTCCTGTCGAGATATTTCTCGAAACGTGTCGAACTTAAAGAAAACCTATATAAACCCTTGCGTTTCTGAGAGCAGTTAGTTGCAGAGTTGCGAAGAGATTGTGAAGTAGTGTGAGCGTTGTGCTTACTGTGAGTGCTAAGCTACGCGAGAGTTCTGTGAACGGAAAGCAATCGAGTAGTGCTTTGCCGTGAAGCTATCTTTACAGTATAGCTTGACAGTGGATTGGTGATTGTTCCACGGTGTTTATTATAAGTTTAGTGTTGCCGTGAAGTTACCTGTACAGTTACAGCCTGAAGCTGTGTTGCTGATTGTTTCAGCGTATTTATTGTAGATTTTCGACGCTTTTAAAGGTAATTTTGGAACTGTGCTGTAAATAGTGATTCCTGTAAATAAATTGTGCTTTTTATTGTTCTGCATCGTGTTTTCATCGGATACTCTCAAATCTACGAACCCGTGAAAACGCAACAATATGTAAATATATGTATATATATCCACTCTGTTACTTGGCTCATTGAGCTCAGTTTCTTTATTCTTATATGTTTGTCAATTGTGCGTTTTTTGCTTTAAAAATGATTGAATTATGTTGTTCTTATCTTCCGATTAAAGTTTTTATGCCTTTAGCTAACCTGCGCGTTATAGTTGTAGAATTATCAACAATTTAAAAGTTGTTTAAGTGCGGCAAGCCTTTTTTTTTTTTTTTTGCCATAGTAACCATATTTGTTTACATTTGAAAATTAGCAGAATAGTGGATTTGTTGCCAATCTACAGAAACTAAGCTTCGCAACAACAAAATAACGTCTTCCTTTATTGTTGCGAATTAAATTATGCTTAATCCATTCTGGAATTATCATTTAAGTTGTAGAGACATTATGCTATTTCGAACCAGGACAGATCAAAAATGAGCAATTTCCTCGCTAGGATTCGAACCGTGGACCTCTCGAATACTCGCCGAGCGTGCTGACCACTACACCAAGAAGGCATGCTAAGAAGGCGGGAGAAATACCTTATAAAGTTATTAAATTACCCATATAGTGACTCAGCATAGCGTCCACAACAAATTAAGTCAGTTTTACGCTTCCAGTGTTTTTTTGCCGAGTGAGACCAAAACTAAATTTTCAGTTTTGTGCAACGAAAAATCTGCCTTCTTGCCCGCTGGCCGAATTGCTTGCTTTTGCGTTGAAACAGTAATTTTAACTGTAAAGGAAAAAAAATAATAATAAATAAAAAATGTTTTAACTGTATTTGGTGTTTTATGTTTTTCTGTATCTTTCAATTTTAATAGAGATACTCTAATTAATAGAGTTTTTATGTATTTATAGTTTTTATGTATATATTTTAATAGAGTTTTTATGTATTTTTGCCTAGTCGTGAAGTGAGAACTGAATTAATTGAATGAGAAATATATCTGTAATGAAATTCGAGGAAATAAGTCTAAATGAAAGGCAGGAAAAAAGGCATATAATTTAATATTCCGTACAAGCAAGTCATATAGTGTATACATCAGATTTTTGTTTAGTATCACTAGTATTTTTTATCAGTCAAATGATAAAAAATACTAGTGATTTTTCTTTCTTACTTCATGAATTTGGAGCCATAACGTGCAGTTATTTTTAAGCAAGATTAGCACCTGAAACTTAAAAAGTGTTAATAGTAATAATAAATATAGATTATGCATGTATTTCAGTTTCGTTTATGCAACGAAATTTCCTTTGATAAACCTTTTAACAGTTTTAAAAGGTAAAATGGTAAAACTGATGACGTAGTATTAAGCAGCCACTCATAAATTTTATTTTTAGTACTATTTGTCACTCTTTTATGTAAGTATCACTGGACTACAGTCTTCACAGAATATCGAGACATGATATCACAAAAGATAAGACGTCAGGTGTCAAGGTCATCGTCAGATCAAGTTAATTTCCTTTCTGCTTATGGAGATTATCTTTAAACATTCTTCTGTAATCGCATTATATTCCATCTGACAACTGCTGAAGATAATATTGTGCACTGCAGTTGAGTTCAAAGAATAGGTTCATATTTGTTCGTTGAGTAGAAGTAATCTTTTAAGAAACTGAGGTAGGCATAAATTATTTAAGCACTTTTTATTTCCTTAAAGAATTTATAAATCACAACACATGAAAACATTTTAAGTTAATTATTCATTCTATTAACCCCCCACCCCCCCGCTCACTCACAGAAGAGCGATAAACAGGACAAAAACCTCCCGATTTCTAAACTGTACTTTTTTTATAACTTTGATTCTAAATTTACGGCAGTACATCAGCGGCCGAGCGGTAAAGTCGCTGAACACTGGTAGTTCGCTCCAGGGCTCGAGGCTGGCTGTATGGGCGTTTTTGTGGTTTTCTCCATATGTAACGCGTATACTAGCTAGTTTCCTTAGAAAGTCCTCCACGAAGGACCCCTATACTTAGGCAGCTAGACCTCGAGTGTTTTGTCATAATTAAATAAAGCAAAACCTAGATTTATGAGCCTAAAAAAATAAACCTACAAGTTTATAACCTTGATGTTGTTCAACGTACATAGCTCTGTCCGATACTATGAGAGTAAATTAACCTTTAAATCTGTTTACAGCTACTGGCAACTGAGTCAACAAAAATTGTCAATTAGAGCAATATTTGCGTTAAAAGAAAAGGAATTGCGCAGATACGTCAACAAAGCAAATGAGTATGTCCACCAAAAATTATGCCTACATTTAGTGAAAGTAATTTGTTTATCTTTACTGTTTCCCAAATAACTATCTAGCCGATGATTAATCTGGCTTTATGAGGAACAGTACGAACAAAATTTAGGAAATAATGACCGACTCATAAAATAAATAATGCTTACTTCACTACTGAATGTTGCACAGCTGGACGAAATGTAAAACAAATGCGGGAGATCATATATTTATCTTCTAGTCTAGGCGTCCAAATGAGCAGAAAATTTTTTAGATAGTTCTGATCAATCCCACTGCAAATTTGAATCTGATCAACCACAATCTGAGCATTAATAATTTTCAAAAGCGATTAACTGAAATCAGGCCTGGTTTAGGGGTCCCGCAGCACCCGTACTTGAGAAAAGCCCTAAACTTAGAAAGTCCTCCGATCATAATTTTTCGTACACTTACTTCAGATCTGCTCAGTACTCATCACTAATTTCAGTACAGCCATCGTGAGGGAAATGAAACACACATCCATAACAAGCATACAATTAACAAAAAATTGGCTGACTTTCCCACTGAAACAGTATTTAAAATTTTTGAAATCAAATTTGTCAGTTACGAAGGCATGGTAACTTGGCTGTTGTTAATTAATTCCCCAGTGACAGCTGCTGTTCATTCTTCTGTCTGAAACTTGCTGATTCTTAATTGCTTTCTTCTAGAAGAGTGAAAGAGGGTTTAAGATTATTACAATTCTCAAGTTTTCGAAGTATGCCAAAAATAGAAGCACTTCCAAATGCTCACTATAAATTGCTGGTGTGTGCACTGTTTCATAATTAAACTGAAATTTAGAAGTTAAATTCTGTCTTTAAACTTCCTTTCTACTCAGTTTTTTTTTAATATTTATAATTCATTTCTAAAATACCGTTACTAAAAATGATGGAATTTTATTCTTTGGCAGAGAGTATACTTTTTTGTACATTCAGTGTTCTCAGGTTAGTTTGACCGCAATGAATTTGGTTGCTACTGATGCAGTTAAATCTTCAACAACTTCATTAATTTGGGGAGGGAGGTAAAACCTGCTGATTTTATTTTTTGTATCTGGGAAGCTCAGAGGGTCGCGAAGATAGGAAACTGATTAGTGACTCTGACTGCCATAATGAAAGGCTCGAGTTCGAATCCCGGTTCGAATCTTCATGGATGTAATTTGACAATCTCTTCATAGGAGGAAACGGGGGCTGACCTATTAGCTGCCTTTCACCACTTTCGGCCTTAGTAGTGGCCAATGCCAGTAAACGGCTGGGACCCGTCACAATGGAATAAAAAATGAACAGAGGAATTCTGATTTCTCATTTGCACTTAACAGTGAAGTCATTCTTGTGAAACCAAATTGGAGGTAAGAATTGATAATATTAAAGCTATAAAGAACATAATATATGCCTTAAGATAGCTTAAAATTTTAAAATGGCATCCCATCTGTTTTCATGAGACATCTAATTTAGGTGAAGATATCACAGCATTTTAATTTTTTTTTTTAAAGCCCGAAAGGGACTATTAGTCTCGAAATGGGATTTGCATCGAGTCACTATAAATGCACCACTTCACTTTTAATTCGAGTCCGTTGACATTCAGCAAACTGTAAGATATTTATCTTTTACATTGAATCTGTCTGTTGTGGGTTCACAAACTAAGCTATTTGAAAGCAGTAGATGCAGTTCTTAGAATATTCGTCATTTACCTTTCAATCGGATTGATTTAAATAATAAAAGTTATGATCTCATAATTTAATTCATGATCTCTCTAATTAAAAATATTTAATACTTTCATAGAATGATGCTATATATTTTTTATTATTAATTTCATATTTTGTAAATCTTTAATCAATTTTTGATTAACAAAGTCAATGATTTGAAAGGGATCAGTCGCAACAGTGTAAGCAATAAAACATTGTTATCTCCAGCGCGCGAAACTGTATATCGGAAATTCTAAAGACATGCTATTTTTAAATATTTTGTGACTTAGATGTTGAATCGAATTTTATGCGGCGTTAAGTGCGAAGAACGTGATATTTAATAAATTAAGTTAACACAAAAAACGTTAATAATAATAATAAAGTTTCGTAAGCCAGCTTACTAAGAGAACTGAACATTGTTAGGATAAACTGAGAAAAGACTGAAAGAATTAGGGAAAATGTATGCCAACACTTAATACTGTATCAGAAATTCTAAACATATGCTACTATGCAGCTTTTAAAATTTTTGTAATTTAGTAATTGTTAGCAGGAGTGACTGCAACAGCAGACTGTTAGAGTGCGAGCTCAGCGAGAGCGTAAAAATCCTTAACAAACTCTTTTGGGCGACCGTTAAAATCTGAAACCTTTCAGCCTTTTTTTAAATGCTTCTAGATCTAGTACAATATTTATTCTAATAGAATGAAGGGATTCAAAAGGAAGACATGCAGTTAGACGCTCCTGTTAAAAGTATAAATACATAAAGGCTAGCTATTAGTGGCGAGTTTCAGGTAAGTGTATTTAAAAAGACTAAAAGAGAGGCTAATAAATTAGTTACATCTTTAAGTGACCGGTTTACAGTTCAGGTATACGTCCATTTTAAGGTAGAAAATCAACTAATATTTTCAGTGCTGTTGATTCACATATACATTTTGATATTTGATATTTCATATATATTTTGACCGTTCCGGTATTTATTCTATTTGGAAGGTTTTTTTTTTTTCGTAACATCCGCTCAGAATAAAAGTTTATAAAAATATAAATTTCGCTTAAATATTTTTTAAGGTCTCTTTATTCCAAAACGGGAACATAAAACGTACGTACGAAACGCCTACGTATGTATGTACCTCGCGTAACTTAAAAAACGATTAGCCGCAGAACGTTGTAACTATGAAGCTGCTGTAACATCTAAACGTATACTTCACTTTTTAATTACAATCAGCAGTACCAAACGTATATAAATATGTACCCACCCCTTACGCAGTCTTTATTTTCGCGATACAAATGGTAACCATGTGCGTCCACTTACAAAAGTGTTTTAAATGACGAAAATATTCATGTTTTTGGCACGTCAAATTTAAAAAAGAAAATTATTTTCGAACAAATAACAATATCAAACTTTTGATTTCCTCGGTCTCGCTGTTCCTATACTTATATGTGAGAAAGTTTTATACTCATTATAAAAAAATAAAATTTTAAGATGTTTGACTCCTGTACGATAAAAAAGAAAATCTGATGTGTACACCACATGACTTTTTTGTACGGAATACTAAATTATACGCATTTTGCATTTCATTTAAACTTACTGGATTGAATTAAATCTACTTAGTCGATAGTGCATAAGCCACAATAAAATAAATGCACTCTTTAAAATCCACTATATTTGTTTACCATAGCGACACTTTGGCGCTAGGTTCCCTTAACAGCGTTACATCTCATTCATTTTATAACGTAGAATGCACAAAAATTATACATATCATCTGAAGAATTATCTAATCTTTGCTTCATGTTCTATTCAAATACTATGATAAATCTAAACCAATGTATAAAAGAAATTAAACAAAAAACAACACAAATAAGAAACAGTTTTTCGCAGACGATTCGGTATTTCTCATTCAATTAATTCAGTTCTCACTTTTCGACAAGGCAAAAATACACAAAAATTCAAAATATCTATATTAATAATTACGAAGTAAATTTTAAAATGACACTTATTTCGAGTAAGGGATTTATTTTTAAGATGACACTTATTTAAGATGTCAATAAGACACTTAATTACTTTATTATAAGATGACACTTAAAAATCTACGTCATCTTATTTAAGATCACACTTATTTTTAAGATGACACTTATTTTAAGGCGACACTTATTACGAAGTAAATTTTAAGATGACAGTAGAGACACTTATTTCCTCGAATAAATTCCAGAATGGATTAAGCATGATTTAACTCGCAATAATAAAAGAAGGCATTATCTTTGTTGTTGCGAAGCTTAGTTTCTCTAGATTGGCAACAAATCCACTATTCTCCTAAGTTTCAAATGTAAACAAATATGTCCATCATGAGAAAAATGATTAGGCTTAGCCGCACTTAAAAAACTTTTAAATTGTTGATAATTCGTACAGATTTATTAAAGGCATAAAAACCTTAACTGGAAGATAAGAACAACATAATTCAATCATTTTTGCAAGCAAGAAACTGATCAAGCAAGAAATGCACAATTTACCAACATATAAGAATAAAGAAACTGAGTTCCCTGAGCCGAGTAACAGAGTGGATCTATATATACTTTCATATATATATATATACTTTTGACGCGGCTGATTGCAACCAAAATAGGAGGTGCACATCTACATCGCGGTTACAATACTTCCTTTTTACTTTGTACAAGAAAGTAAAAAATTGGCCGTGATACTGAACTTCAAAACTTGCAGTTTTTGATGTCATATTCAACTTGCCTTGAGGGATTGGTCCATTAAGCTAGAGTATTTCGAGAAAATAACTTTCAATTAAGTGCAGCCAAAAATGTGTAAAATTTAATAGACCGTACAAAGAAGTCACGTGGTGTCCACAGCAGATTTTTTTTTTTCTCTTTCATGAATAACGAGGTAACGAACCAGTTTCCCTTAGGAAATCCTCCACGTAAGCCCCTTAGGTAGAAAGCCCTAACGTGCTTAATAATAGTAATTAAATAAAGTAGTAATAGTTTAGTAATAAAATAAACCAAAACAGACCAAGCGTCTGCAGTTTATTGTAACGTGAATGAGTTATTGCATGAAAGAATATGAAAGAGTTATTGCAGAAAACTTTCAATGCGATAGTCCTAGCAAGTGAATCCTGTTCTGGTTAGATGCGGCGACTGTAGTGGCTACAGACGCTAGGAAATTATGCTGACTTTATTCTTGATTGAGATTATTGAAATACCGTATTTACTCGAGTATTCTTTCTCTTAGTCCTTTAACACAAGGTCCTGAATCATTTTTTAAGTGTAATTTGCCTGTTTCTTATGGAGTTAAGAAAGAAAGCTTTTTTAAATTTGATATGGATTCATTCCCGTAGTGATTGTTTTCGTCTTAGTAATTGAATTGGATGCATAGGCTCTGACAAATGAAACAATAACAGTGAACAGCTTCAAAAAAACAGGAATATGATTAATAAATAGATATCTCACGATGGTTCTGAAGATCATTGCACAAGGGAAGATAAAGTGAATGGTGATGATACCGACGACTTGAAAGCTGTATCAAACAACATAGACGCAGTTCCAGTAGCATTAAATGATGTGAAACCTGAGGAGAAGCAGAGGGCAACAATACCAGCGAGATTCGAGATACAAGAAGTTAAAATGAAAATGTCTTATTAGATACCGCTAGTGCTAGTAGTATTATGTATTCTTATTGGAATGAAGCTTTCTTTTTAGTGAATAATAATATAAGAGTTATGGTAATACATCCATAAATATCTTTCATTTTTTATGTTCTTCAACCTGTTACTTCGGAAATTAAATTATTCACATGTTTTTGTCCTCTTGATTTTCGTATCCTAAAATTAGTAAAAAAAGGGAAGGAAAATATGCACGTAACAGGCTTTCTTCTTTTGCTTTGGTCTTTGTATCAACTCCGCATTATCTAATTTCTCCAGACTGTATGAAATTAAAATATAGAGTTACCAAAAACATCGAAGGAAACGTTACATATACCGCTGGAAGCCAGAAATTAAGTTAACCCTAAATGTAAAACATGCGTATCTGGTATAAGAAAAATAGAAGTTTCTTTAAATTCTTTGCCGATTATTCCTGATCTAATCCAAAAGTTGAGCTCATTTCTCAAGGAATCAATCTATATAATAATACTTAGCTTTCAGCATGGAAGTTTTGCAATGTCAATCCTTACATTATATCAGTTACGTTGCGCACAGTGTCAAATAATATTAAGCACAACACCAGCTTTATTCCCACATGCAGAATAAAATACTGATTGACATTCCACACA
This sequence comes from Stegodyphus mimosarum, assembly GCA_000611955.2. NCBI lineage: Eukaryota > Metazoa > Arthropoda > Arachnida > Araneae > Eresidae > Stegodyphus > Stegodyphus mimosarum. Next base: position 535,663 of record KK112163.1, read on the forward strand.
ACCAACCATTTTGTCATTATTCCTAGTAGATAGCATTTCGGGGGGGTAGTGAAAGTTGTGACGAGGTCTCCCGAAATTCTTTGTCAACTGAAAAAATTCTGATATCGACAATGTAAAAGCTTAATTCAATCCGAATCATTTATCAAACAAATAAAAAAGGATACAATCAAACGCATAAATTTCATATCAGTGAATGATAAATATTATTTGACATCCTATTAAAAGTTTGGAGGGGACTAGAGATGCTCTTTACAAACGATAACCTATTCATAATTAAACAAATGAATAAAGTTTTCGAATGTATCTGTGTATTGTTTTACTACATTTTCCTAACAGCTTCTTTTACTAGATTTTACTTCGTTTTTGTAATTTTTGCAATCTAATTTAGGTTGGTTTTAAATTTAATTATATCCTATGCTTGCAATTCATACAGTGACGAGCGGCATGTCGGGGTAGTTCTTGACATTCTAAGACTATTCTAAATATAAATTTACAAACGAAAACAATTAATTAACAACGGTTTGAGTCGTAGAATGTCAGGACGAACGAAACATGTCGTTCGGCAACCTTTCATGGTCTGGTTTGAACGTTTTAAATACTAACCCCTTGAAATGTTCTGTTTGAAACATTAAACATAGTAGTAAAAATAAATACTATTAATCACCTCATCTTTTTATCTTTTAATTTAATTAGTTACTCCAGTTATTACATTATTTTAGCTATAATAGCACTTTAGAAGAATAACTTACCTCTCAGGCTTAATTTTTTTTTTCACTTCCAGTTAACAAGAGACAGTTTAATTGCCCTACGCATTTTTTCTCAGATAGGGTAATATATTTAATAAGTAATTTCTTTTTGTACTAATGGATTATATTCTACACTCTACGTATGTGTATATATGTGTGTTTGCGTAAGATAGATATATGTCACTTAACTTAAATTAGCAATAGCCCCTTAATTCTTCATTTTAATTTGGATATTTTAATTTGGATATTTTTCTTTCTGTTCTAAAAATAGCGAGTGTTTATAATATTTTTTTCTGGACTGCGTCATTTCTAGATTAATCCGTATCATATGATTTTTAACATAACGCTAGTGACGTACATGGAACTAAAGCTCAAACGGCCAACAATAATTTTAGAGCTTTATTTTCTCAAATGGTATTAAAACCGAAGGAAACAAGCCCCTCTGAATTAAGGAACACATCAGACTTTATTTCTGGGCCTCGCCCTAGCTAGATTGATACTGTGCTGCTTTCTTCTTATCACAAAAATCTCAAAAATATAAATTTTACCTTCTAGAATGAGCACGATTAGTGTATCAAGATAGCTGTTGCTGTAAAACGCTTAACTACAATAAAAGAAAAATTATTTTAACCTGACCCGTCTACAAGTGTTTGCTTTTTTTTACACACCCATCTTCTATTGCCGTAATGGTCTTTCCAAGTTACTTCGTAAGAAACTATATTTTTCCATTATAGATATTTCTTCCAGTTTTTTAAATATATGTGTAATAAATTAGAAAATGTTATTGATGGTTCAGATGTTGAAGGATTACTACAGAAATATTTGAAGGACATGTTGACGTCATAAGAAGCAATTGTGGCAGAATTAATATTCCTCGTTGACGCACTTTTGTAAGACTACAAAATAACTTTAAGTACTGAATCAATACCGTTATATTTTTAAAATATGATTCTGAAGCCATCAAGCAATAGCAGGTTGACAGAGGCGAACAGGAAAAGCCAGTGCTTTATTCAATATGGAGGGCTGATTAAAATTGATTTTAATCAGTTTTCGTTTACAATTTTTGAAGTTAAGTTCTGAATTAATTGCGTCATTCAGCGTTATGAAAACAATGGAAAAGATAAATATCGAAATTAAAATAAACATTTAAGAGCCTATTGCAAATTTTGGGTAGGATTTTTATTTACCGTATATTAAGGTGCATAACGCATACTTTTAATATAAAAAATAAGACAAATTTACGGATGCGAGTTATACTCCTGATGATATGAAAAATGATACATTTAAAAATAAGGAAATGATGAGCAGCCCTTTTTCTCAAAACCCTAAGATGACATTCTTGTGCACACCTGCATTGAATAAAACCCACCCACTTTGCAAAATTATTTACTCCCTCAAGCATCACCTCTACACGTGTATTGTTCCCCTTATTACTTATCAAACTTTCGAACAGTATTTACGCATTTTTATAGATGTATTTATGCATTTTTATAGCCGTACTTGAGCATTCCGAAGCAACAAAATAAACGTCGTAATAAATATAGCTATTCCAAAACAATGCTAAAGCTATTATTAATTCTATTTTCAGAGGCCGCTTTAAAATCAAGCTATCAACGCTGTTAAGTTTCTTCCATATTACTTCAGTTGTAAAGCCCAGCCCAGGAACAGAGATTTTGTCTTCATACACAGTACAATTTCAGATTAAATAAAAAATCTCTTCGTAACTGTGCTAAACTAAACACTTTTATTTCTATATAATTACGCAAATAGCTTCGGTATGAAAATGGAAAACTGATAACATTTACGTCCCGATAATAAATATATCAAGGATAAGTTCATTGAACTGTTTATTAGTGACGTGAAAAATTATTCATGGAATTAGATTCAAACCCACAGCTATAGTCACAGAAAGCCATCACCCAGAATACCAAATAATGCAATAGGATTTCGGTTTTAAAAGTTAAATGCAGATCACCTTATATTGATATACACTGCTCGACATTGAAAATGCAACACCAAGAAGGAGTGGTCAGAAATTTATGCAAATTTTAGAGTAGACGCACGCCAGTGAGTTATGCGAATGATATCAATTGCGCAGCTCTCCGACGCACGTGAGGTAAGATATAAGGGAAGGAGAATGGGCAATATTCGTGTCGTTATTTCTGCCAGACGAATTCTCGAAGAAAGTTGGTTTTTGTCCCGGATGATACGTGTAATAGAAGAGAATGCCAGACCGCCGTCAACGAAGGCACTTCCAGCAGATAGACGATTTTACGAGGGGTATGGTGATCGGACTGAGAAGGGCGGGTTGGTCCTTACGTCAAATCGCAGCTGATACCCACATGGATGCGAGCACGGTGCATCGGCTATGGCGAACATGGTTGGAACAAGAGAATGGGGAAGAAGGAAGGGTGTAGGTGCAACTACAGTGACGTTCAGTATGCGTGGATCGACGCATCCGCCGACAAGATGTGGCGGTCCCGCAAGTCACTTGTACTGCGATTCTGCAGCATGTGTAAGATACCCCGGATGTTCCCGTGTCGACGAGGACCATTTCCCGTCGATTGGTTGAACGTGGCCTGCACTCACGGCGTCCGTTAAGAAGACTGCCATTGACCCCATAACATAGATGCCAATGTTTAGAATTGTGCCGGACTGGAGCGATGTGGATGACAGAATGGCGAAACGTCGTGTTCTCATATGAGTCAAGCTTCTGTTTATCCAGTGACAGGTCGCCACATACGCGTGTGGCGTCGACGTGGAGACAGATATAATTCGGCAGTAACTGTGGAACGCCCCACCGCGCGGCAACGTCGCATAATGGTTTGGGGCGCTATTGCCTACGATTGCAGGTCACCTCTAGTTCGTATTCAGGGCACTATGACGGCACAACGATACTTGGATAATGTACTGCGGCCGGTGACAATCCCCTACCTTCAGCGGCTGCCTAAGCTCGCATCTGCCAACATGCTCTGCAAGGTATACAGATGCTTCCCTGGCCACCGTACTGTTTTGACCTGTCACCAATCGAACATGTGTGGCATGTGATTGGACGCCGTTTTGCCCGCTCTGCCCCTGCCTCGTTCAGAAGAAGAACTGTGGCAAATGGTTGAAAGGGAATAGAGAGCCATTCCTGAGGACACCGTCCGCACTCTTATTGCTTCTATGCCTAGACGTGTTTCTTCGTGCATCGCTGTCCGCGGTGGTCCTACATCCTACTGAGCCGACGCCGTTCTCGCTCTGTATTCTATCATTTTGAAATAAAGGTCACTTATTCTTGCTTGCTGTCTCTGTCTTTTTTCCAAATTTCATCACTTTCTGACCATTCCTTCTTGGTGTTGCATTTTCAATGTCGAGCAGTGTACGTATTGTGTACATTCATATTCAGGATTCGAAATTGTGTTTGTAGAATAAGTACTATAAGTTACATAAAACTTCTTTCTACTGTGGTTACTCTTTTATGCTCATATATATAGATATATTTTTTTCTTTTCTTTTTAAAGCTAGAATTATCCTCACATACGAATATTCAAGTGTTAAACTCACTTGAATATTCGTATTTGAGGATGTCTCATTTAATGTACGAGCTCGTATATGCAATCTCGCTGAGCTAAAGAAGAAAGTTGATAGACGAGGTGTTAGTTAAATATTCAGAAGGCAACAAATATCTGATTGTGCCCATTAGTATAAAAATGTGTGATCATGATTTTCAGAAGATTTTTGTGCAAAGATCGAAAAGCATTACTGGAACATTAAAATAGTTTGAACGTCGTTTGTAGTGAAAGCTCGGTAAAAATTTCACTGTTTTTGATTGTTTAAAATGTTCAGTGATGAGCCAGAAGGTATGAAAATAATTCAAAAAGCGAACAGGTGAAATAAGCAATGACAGATGAAGAATTAACGGAATGTGAGATTCGACGGTTCGACAAGCGATTACGTACGCGAGTGATAGCTGAAAAATTAAAGATTAATTGAGAAACAGGCTAATTTTTAATGAAGAATCTGGCATCAGAGAATTTTCACGAAGTTCATGCCTCACACTCAAACTTACAATCTGATCCCCTTCTTCCAAAATGCGATTATTCAAGTAGACTATCTTGCTTAATTCATCTGAGTTAATTCCTGATTACATTGTGATTTCTAACTACTCCCAAAGCCAAGAGCTGCGCTGAAGAGATGAAGAATTTCTTATATAATTGATATTCGACAGAATGCAAAACAGCTACTCAATAATCTGCTACTCAATAATCTGGAAAATAAATTCCAGACCTGTTTTCAGAGGTGAGAACATCGTCTAATTCGATAAATAGATGCACAAGAAAAAAAAAAAAAATTGAATTCGATAGTACCCATTTTTTGTACATTTCCACATTCTGGGAATTAAATTGTCAAGTCTTGTGTATCCTCATTTCGATTTTGTATCGATCGTAGACATTAAGACAGAAGGACATCATTAAGAATCATTACTTTTACTACTTTTTTCCTTTCTTATTGTCAAAGCGCCAGGACTTGATTGTTTAAAGTGAGTGAGGAGTATTAGAAGGACTAGAATAAGGAGAGGACACTGTTATTGCAATATTATAGTATAAGTTGTGCATACAAATATAATAAGGCCAGAATGTGGATACAAGTATATATATAAAATTAAATCACTACAAATATTTAAGCATTACACATCAAAAAAGAAAAATTTACAAAATAAAGTAAACAAGAATATAGTATATGGATATATACAATGGCTTGATACAACTGAAGGTATTTCATTGTGCTATACTAGTGACAAAACACTATAACGTAACTGGCAGTACTGACTTATTATCACACGTCTTGTCTCCTTGTGATAGTAAAGAATTTAAAATACAGGCCGTAATGAAGCCTGCACGCCTGTTTCTGCATGTATTATCTGTCCATGCATAACTCTCAGCTGTTCGCTTACGGAGATGATAGTTGGAGGTAAATAAGCGATTAAATACATAATGGTCGAGGTTACCAATCTCACAAGATAAACAAAAGTCACTTTGCATGAAACCAAACCGATTAAGGAATCTCATAAATGGTCCATGAGTGAAGAATTGTGTCAGCCTTGCGATGTCACTTTTAAGACTTATTGCCGTGAAGACTTGTAACAGTTTATTTGCCATTTATAATAAAGAAATTTACGTAAGGAAGATTTTGGATGAGAAGTTTATACTGACGGTGGAAACAAACTGAGGCTCTGTTGCCACTAATTTGGCAATCTGGTCAGCTATGCCATTGCCAAAGATTCCAGTATGGGCCGAGTACATTGGGTACATTGCAGGTTCGCTCTGGTCTCAACTTAATGGGAAAAGGGAGCAAAATTTTTTTAAATATCTTTTCCGATGTGATTAGGGTATCAATTTGCTTCAATTGCCCTCAAGCTTGACGCAAATTCCGTATAGATGTTGAAGTAGGAACCGCCAGAGATGCAGAAACTCATTGCTACTCGCAAGCCAGTTAGAAAGACAAAGTTATTGTGGTTGGGTTTTTACCGGCCATATTTTACTATGTTTGTTTTATTATGTACACTTATTTTATACTTATTTATAATCTTATTTTATAACTTTCAATCTTATTTTATTAATAAAAATGGTATAGCACTTTTTAGACAAAATTATTGTGATCTCTGAAATTTTTTAAAATCAATTAAGGATAATTTTTAGAACATTTCTCCTGAAATTGTGTCTGGGAAACAACGAAGTGATTTCGAGAGTCAAATTTTTTTATAGCAGCATAGATGAATAACTGATTTTTAAAAAGTAGCAAAATTCACATTTAGTTTGGCTTTGATTTTAAACGAAAGTCTCATTGCATTTTAAAAGACGAAATGAAACAGTTTCCTCTTCAATGAAAGAAAATAATTCTTCTGGATGAAATAATAATTGTATCAACTTGTTCATTTGAAAAAAACCATCAAATAGTTTTTGAAAGGAAACTGCTGTTAATGACATCATGTTGTGAGAATGTTATACTAATCATTTTACAGCACTTGGGCTTTTATGTGACGGCATCTGTCAAAGGATGAGAACAGAAAAATAAATCACAAATATTTTGCTTAATAAACACATTGAAATAATGTGATGGGACGTATTATTTTAACTATTCGAAAAATGCATATGTTTTTATTTTGATATGTGGTGCGTCATAGTGACACAGTTCGTAAATACTATTATCCGGTATTATGAAATTATTCATGAAACGTTCAGGGCCTCGCACGTGATTATTCATTTTGATGTTTGTTGTCGACAATATGACGAATTTCAGGTGTCGTCGCTTGCGTATCTTGTATTCGAACTCCGTATCAATGGTGTCTTAATGACCGAAAAAATGTAATCTAATCATACAGGTGTTATCTGATTACAAACGTCCACGGCTGCAAGTATTGACAAATTTGCCGCCATTTCCACGCTAATGACACTGATTCATAATGCAGCGTAATACGAAAAACAAACAAACAAGCAGGCTATGTAACAGCTGTCACTTTCGAAGCGATTTATGAAAACCTGAAATCTGTGACATCTTTTCCCCACTCACCTGGAAAATTACACAAGGTTATGGACCGCGGAATCGGTTAGGTAGGTAGGAAGTAGTATTTTTTGATATTCACGAATTCAGTCTCACGGCTCTTAACGCGACTGATGCCACTGTCGATCATCTGAAGAAACAAAAGGCGAATAGTAATTGATGCGGACGAGGAATCAAAAAGGAAGTGTCGTCATATCTCTAGCACCAAAGCGGAAGTGGTAAAGGACGGAAATGAGCCACTAAGACGTCAGGTTGTTCCCCTCTTTGCGCTGCAAAATCAAAACAAAGCCTCCAGAAATATTGCAGCGCGTGGAGCAATTTATGGCTGCTTTAATAGATCATGTTTATATCCACTCGGCTATTATTTATTTTTAGATCTTTCAGCTGTTTCATGCGCGCTAACAGATAGAAAGCACTAGGAGGGAAAGCCTTGACTCTGAAACACAATCGAGGCATTCATGAACACTTAAAGCGAAAGAAAATACTGGAGGTCATTTCATGTCACTAGGATTCTCCAACATTACTGCCATCAAGCGTTTATTCCGTTACTGGTTTGCGGATTTTCTTCAAAAATTGTTAAGCATTATTTATTTATGGCGGGCATGTGTTTCGGATCGTTTTAGGAGTGTTTAAGAGCAATTTAGGTTATTGCATTCGTGAATCCCGCGCTTTCCGTCTTAAAAAAATAATAAATAAATAAATAAATAAATGAAAGGTTATTCATACTTTGGGGAACGAATCTGAAACGTTCGAAACCTTTTCTTTCTCACAATGAAGAAGATATTAAATCGGAATCACAATGAAATTAAATTTGCGGAGTTAGCAATGTGTTTTAAATCGAATAATCAATCTTTTGTTATCTGTTCGAGCTTTTCCATCGCCGAGCGGAAGAAATTAATGTACGCTGGCTAAAAATGGCACATCAGATAAAGTCAAGCTGGGATGAAGAAATAAAACAGCTCCCCTTTGTTAACAGCCGATTATGATACTGTTAAAAACCATCGGTAGCTCGCTACTGTGCAGTTTAATGCCAAACGCCAAGTTCAGGAAAATTTCTGTTATTTCTTCGTTATTATATGTTGGATGTTTGGGTAAAATTTTAAATCAGGGAGAAAATCTCTAACTGCGTAGAAACTTACTCTATATTACTTACTGTGCTACTCGACTATTTGCTACTAAGGTGCAAAAAAAAAAAAGGGGGTAAGAAGGGAATTAAAATGAATCCTACCATCCAAATCCATGCAACAAATTGATCGATGAATATAAGATGCTACAAGTTACTATATGTGTATGCATGTTCATAATTGCATCCATAACAGGTAACATATCGGGAATCCGATGTGCAACACTCATGGCTGGGGCAAAATCTACTATGGAGCCCACTTCTTTCAAGATTTTTCATTGTAGTAGATGCTTACTGATGCAAATTATATTTCATGTAATTTAAATTTCATATAAAGTGTTTCGTGAAATAGCTTTATAGAATTATTATTTGAAACTAACCAGCTATTTTGATTTCGATCTACACTTTAATTTCTCCTTTCTGTTTTCCACACCAGAATGTTAATGAGGTATTAGTACTTAAACTGAGGTTTTTAGATTTTTAAGATAAAGCGTGTTTCTGGCTTGCACATGCACACTACATTTAGTTCCTACCAGCTCTGCTAATTGTCGTTATTCGGTTTTGCGTCATATCGCTACCTTGAATTTGATGCTCTGATTAGAATTTTCGAGCCAGTTTAGCGTAAGATTTCATTGTGTAGTTTTAAACTACTATTCCGTGTTTAACATAAATTTGACTGTTCTGCTTAACTACACCACCACGAGCTGTGGCTGATATTGTTAGCAGAAGGAAGTGCGTTTATAATCTGAAGTCTGTTTAAATAAAAAAGTTATTTAAAATTTTTCATGGCTTGCAGTTACTGTAGACATAGCGATAATTCGTTTCACGTCTGGTGGAGTTAGAAGTTCCAGATCATGTAAAACCACATAACCTTATAAGTCAGTAATTTTCATTCAAATTATTTAAAGAGGAAAGTATATTTCATCGTTTTGTGTATTTTGTTTTCATGGTTTCGAAATATTTTAAAGCAGGATCTTGTTTTGTCTCGCATGAAACTGAAAGAGGCTAAGGAATGCTTATTCATTTTATTACAAACTTTCATTAAAATATAGAAATATGACCAAATTAATGGAATTAATTTGTGGATCAATTAAATAATGATGTATAACGCAGAATTTTTTTTCAAAAATCAGTTTCTTTCAAACCCGGAAAGAATTTTTTTTTGACAGGTCATTCCGTGATGTTAGCCTGATTATTTTAAATATTAATTTTTGAGTAGATTAAAAAATCATGCCATCTCTTTCATTATAAATCGTAATTTAATAATCAATAGTTTTAAATGATAAGAATCTAGTTCTTTTTTAGAATGAATTTCACAGTAATTTTAAAGACCTGACTTTTAAAGAAAGGCATAGAAAACTAATATATGAAGTTTAATATTTTCATTCTACACCAATTCTAAATTTTCAAAATATAAAATTAGGAAAAAAAAATGCATAATATTTTACAGGTTTAAAACACTATGGGAGGATTTAAGGGACCCTCTTAAAGTGGATGTTCAAGTCCGTTAATCCCTATAGAAAACCAAACCTCGAAAATACCTCTAGAATTTTTTTGTGAAACTTATTTTCATTCTATTTGCAAACATCATCACGCTATTACTGCTTTGAATAGAAGCTATACGCAGCAGTAAAGGCAAAAATTAATGCCAAAAATGTGCGACCGGTATAACGAGTATGATATTTTATAAAGAATTTTCGACTTCCTACGGCGTGTTTTCTAGATGTAATTGGTAACACATGTGGGTAACAATCTGAAGATCCAGAGTTGAATTTTCGTATTTTCTACTTCAAAAAACCTAATAGACTCTACAGTTTTGTCTTACCTTAGGCATTTACCATCCTGTTAATAATACATCGACGACAGATTACATTCAGTGCTAACTCCTAGCTTGCGTCCAAAATTTCAAATCGATTTGTCAATTCGTGAAGTCAAAGTTTTGGCTTCCCTCGGAAGTGTTATTTGATTGAGTTACCTCTTTCTCAAACGCAGTCCATTGGACAAATGTGTAAACATGCAGCACAATAGTAACATCACCTGCAGTTTTATTTCCAGCGGAATAGGTTGGTTATAGGTTATTTCTTCATTTTTCCTCAAGTGTTGCTGTAGTAAGCAGCAGAAACCCTGGATAATCACGTCTACATTTAAGATACCCTTGGGTGTAATGCAAATAAGAACTTTCTTTTAGAGTCACTGATATTAGTTCTCCCAGAGGCTTGTGGTTGTAAATCTTACAGGGCTGTACTTCATTGAACCGTTCGAAATGTTTTATACAGACAGGTAAAATTATGCTATAATAATATATTTTAAACACAACATACACACACACATTAAATTTTGCGTTCAAAAGTTACATACATCGATCAAGATAAAAATAAAATAAAAATTAAACAAAATCTGAAAGGTTTCAGATTTTAAATTATGTCCAAAGGGGCGTTTTTTTAACATTTTGTGTATTACCTTTATTTATTAAATGTCATGTTCTTACTTAAATCATAAAATTGAGTTCAAGAACAATGTCACAAAATAATTTTAAATCGAGCATATCTTTAGAATTTCCGATACACAGTCTCACGCGCTGCACGTGAAAATGTTTGTTCTGTACAACGTTGCTATTGCTCGCTTTGCAATCCTTGAGTTTGTTAATCAAAAATTCGTTAAAGTTTTACAAAATATGAAATCGATAATAAAACAAATTCCAAATTTCAAATTTGGGCTTCCAGATGCTCATGTTCGCAGCAGCATTACGTCATTCAAAATTCGAAGGCACTAGGTGTTGTCGTTTTATCACAATGCGAGAAACATATATATATTTATACACATTCTTCATTATTTAATTTCTTTATGTACACTCACTTCCAAAAGTTAAGCCCGAAAACATAAAATGGAAAAAAAAAAAAAAAAATCAACAAATACTGCTTTGATTGACACAAAATTCGGCAGAAAAGTAGCATATATATTTATGCATAAAACAAAATCAATAATTATATACAGAAATGAAAACAGTATTAAATTTTTGTAAGTTATCAGATAATGACATACTGGAGACTTGAACAGAATTATGTATAAAGTGGAAACAAACAGCATGAAATGAAAAAAGAGAACATTAATAGGGTATGTGACCCCCCCTCATCTGTATATAGAGTTTACACCTTGTGACCATACTTTTAATTAGGTGGTCAGCCACCGCAGAATTAAGCAATCGCCATTCTTCTTATAGAGCAGTTTCCAGCTCAATAAGAGCGGCTGGAGGTGGGAAACGTGAAGATACAGCACGACCGAGAGCATCCCAAAGATTTTCAATGGGATTAAGATCGGTCGAATATGCTGGCCACGTTATACGCGCAATCCCTTCACTCTCTAGGTAGTCATCGACGATGTCAGCTCTATGCGGACGTGCGTTATCGTCCATTAAAACAAAAGTAGGGCCAACTGCTGCAGCGTACAATCTCACAATGGGTTCTAGGACTTCATCTCGATACCGGACAGCCGTCAAAGAACCCCGTTTAAAGATGTGCAGGTCGGTGCGATATTCTAATGAAATCCCTGCCCACACCATAATGCGTGATGTTCGGTGAAGTTTTGGGACTGATTGCGTGTTCGTTGTTCACGCCATATCCTTATACGCTTGTCATCTGGCTCCAGAGCAAATCTTGACTCATCAGTAAACGTGACACTGCCCAGTTAGAGACATTTCAATTGACATGCTCCCGGCACCACTGTAATCGTGCCCCTTTTGATTGGATGGATAGAGGAACACAAACTCGAGGTACCCGGGCGTACAGTCCACTCATATGTAATCTTCGGCGTACAGTAGCTGCAGATATCGCCTTACCAATGGACGCTGTAACCATGGATGTCACACGTGTGGAGGTCACTCTGCGATTCCGCTTGGCTACAATAGCAATATATCGATCTTCCGTGGGGCTTGTAACCCTTGGGCGACCAGCTAAGGGCCTTCGGACAACTGTCTGTGTAGTTTGGAATTGTTTCCAAAAACGTGAAATTACAGAATGATGAACGCCGAAAAAAAGAGCAACATCTGTGATCGACTGTCCTGCTTCAATGCGCTCCACAGCACGCCAGTGCTCAGAATCTTCCATTCGTCTTCTGGAAGTCATAGAAACACGTATGTCTTGAAAACAAATTGTACGAAAGGTTTAAAAACCTTACAATCACCTTCTGTAACCCTTCATAAAGCTGGATTCTTATAAGACTACCTTTTTTGTATATTTCTTGACATGAAAGCGCGATTGGCTTTTACCTAACATATTTGCATACTTCCATCTAACTCTGCAGCGAATTGCATCCTCTTAAAATTCTTACGGAAATTAGCCGGCTTAAAATCTTACGGCTTACGGAAATTAGCATTTTCCTCTCCGTGCTTAACTTTTGGAAGTGAGTGTATAATACAGGGCTGCAATATTTGGTGGCAACCGTTTGAAAAGTGAACTGACATTTAATGTTTCCGGCGCAAAATCGCAAAACAGAAACAATAGTCCTTCAGGGACAAAGCTTTTTTGGACTAATAATAATAAAAAGAAGCAATTTAATAAATCTTATAAACATTTTAATGAGTAATCAGTGATGAGATTGCTGTTTTTTATGTTTGCAACACAACACTGCTTGGGTTGCCTCGGTAAATTAGAACTGCATTTCCTTTTTAACTTTTAGCTTGTTTTTAGTCCAAAAGGGCTTTGTCCCTGAAGGACTATTGTTTTCGTTTTGCGGTTTTGCATCGAATCACTCTGAATGTCCGTTTCACTTTTCAAATTGTTGCCACGAAATGTTATCGCCCTGTATTATATTTGAAGAAATTAAATAATGAAGAATCTGCATAAATGTATGCATGTTTCTCTCATTGTGATAAAACAACGGTACGTAAAGCTATGCAATTTTTAATGACGTAATCCTATTGCGAATATGGGCAGGAAGCGCAAATTTGAAATTTGGAATTTGTTTTATTATCGATTTCATATTTTGTAAAACTTAAAACGGATTTTTGATTAAGAAACTCAAAAGATTTCAAAGCGAGCAATGGCAACGTTGTACAGAAAGAACATTTTTATATTCAGCGCGTGAGACTGTGTATCGGAAATTCTAAAGATATGCTCAGTTTAAAATTATTTTGTGATACTGGTTTTGAACTGCATTTTATGATTTAAGTCCGAAGAACATGATATTTAATAAATAAAGGTAACACACAAAACGTTAAAAAAAACTCCCCTTTGGACGTAATTTAAAATCTGAAACCATTCAGATTTTCTTTCTTTCGTTCTTTCTTTCTTTCTTTTTTAACATTATTATTTATTTTATTTTATTTTTTAAAGCAATAAAAGTTGATAAACAAACCAGTTTCGCGTAAATAAATTTTTGTGAAATTAAACAAGTATTTGTAGACAGTTCTGAAATACATCGTATATTTTTTATTATAAGTTTTGAATACCTACAAGTTCTCATAAATTAATGAAGAACATTTGAATTTGGTAATTTACCGAATTTTAATCTCCTTTACGTACATTTAGGTATGCAGAAAGTTTTATAGCGATAAAAGGAATGCGCCGTTAAAGGATGCGCGATAAAATTCTTAAGCCACGCTGAGAATCGGTGCTTCAATGATCGTACTTCTGCAACCGGAAGTAGTATATGTCTACGACCAACGATTGTGAAAATAAAGCCGGGTAAGGACTTTTAAAGCGGGCAAGGATGAAGGATATATATATATTTCTAGTACTGCTGATTCCAATAAAAAAAGGGAGGTGCATAGCTAGATGTTATAGCAGTTCCAGATAGAAATTTCAGCGTTCTACTGCTAATCGTTTTTGAGTTATGCGAGAAACATACGTATAGATGTCACAAAAAAAAAAATCCATTTTGTATCCATTTTTCAATCCGTTTTGGAAAAAGGACCTATGTGCAGACATCACGGGCGTTTTTTAACGTTTTGTGTGCTACCTTTATTTCTTAAATATCATGTTCTTCGGACTTAAACCATAAAATTCAGTTCAACAGCAATATCGCAAAATAATTTAAAATGAGCATATCTTTAGAATTTCTATGCACAGTTCCGCGCGCTGGAGATGAAACGGTTTTTTTTTTTTTTTAATTCCTGTAAAGTGTTGCCACGGCTCGCTTTTAAATCATTGAGTTTGTTCATCAAAAATTCGTTTACGTTTTATATCGTTACCTTTTATATCGTTAGAATTTCCGATACACAGTTCCGCGCTCTGGAGATGAAAAGTTTTTTTTTTGTTCCCGTAGAGTGTCGCCATGGCTCGCTTTTAAATCGTTGAGTTTGTTCATCAAAAATTCGTTTACGTTTTATAAAATAGGAAATAGATAACAAAACAAATTCCAAATTTGGGCTTCCAGATGCGCATATTCGGGTGGAAACGTACGTTATTCAAAATTGGATGGCTCTAGGTACCGTTGTTTTATCACATTTGGAGAAATCTATATACATTTATGCAGGTTCTTCATTATTTAGTTTCTTTAAATATAACACAGGGCGATAACTTTTGGTGGCAACAATTTGAAAAGGGATACAACCGTTTATAGTGATTCAATGAAAATCGCAAAACGAAAACAATAGTCCTTCAGGGGTAAAGCCCTTTTGGATTTAAAAAAAATCCAAATGGATTTGAGGATTTCCAAAATTAATATCTCCGTTTAAATAGGATACCCGAAATTTTTAGCAATTACAATACTTCATTTACTTCGTACAAGGAAGCAAAAATAGAATTTATTGTATTTCAATTAGCAGAATATTTTTGCTTGGTAAAGTTAAAGGATTCCTTCTAGTTCCTCTCAAATTACATAGAGTTTTTTCATAAAACCAGCTATAATCTTGGGTTGATAGTAGTATATTAATTTCTTGCCGATAAAAAAAGCAATTTACTGGAAAATTATTTTCACCTCAAACAAAAATAAATACTAAAATCGAGTCAACTACTTTTGGGGGGGGATTATCAATCTTTAGCCCGAAAAACGCAAATACAGACAATTACCTAAACTTTAACTGTTTCATTTTAATAGGAAAGAAAAAAAAAGTATTGTCTTTAAATCTTCCATCAGTCAGACTGTTAAGTTCAAGTCAAAATACCAGATGTTTGAAAATTATCTATTTAATTAACATATTTGATACCCTACATAAAAGTACTTCCTTCCTTTTAACAATAGTAGGCCCTTTTACATTTAAAAAAAAAGTACGAAAAGAATCCTTTTGGAACATTCTAAAACTGCAACTAAATTGAATTAATAATTTAATTTGCGTATTTGAAAATGAAAATGCTGTAAAACATATCAGTAATTAGTCAATCAAATATTAGTTAACGAAAATAAAATCAAGCCACTTGAAAATCAAATTAACAATATAGATATTTTCAAAAACTATATAACCGTTATTTTCCTAGTAAAAAGAAACATCTAATTTCCTAATGTTTCGACTCCCTTAAAGTAATTCAAAGCCTCTGATACTATAAATCAATTAAGTGAATTCTACTCATTTCAAATTTAGTTTACTAATTCTGAATATGAAGACACATTACAAAAGAGTTTTTTAAAAACTGATGAGATACGATGGGGAAAAAAATCTGACTTTACACCACATGACTTCCTTGTACGGAATATTAAAGCATATTTTGTTGCATTTCATTTAAACTTATTTCCTCGAATTTCATTAGAGATATATTCTCATTCAATTGATTAAGTTCTCACTTCGCGACAAGGCAAAAATATATAAAACCTCAAAATATCTTTATTAAAAATTGAAAAATATAAAACATAAATACAGTTAAAACAATTTAAAAAACAATTTTTACAATTAAAATTAGAGTTTATACGCAAAAACAAGCAATTCGGCCAGCGTCCAAGAAGGCAGATTTTTCGTTGCACAAAACTGAAAGTTTACTTTTAGTCTTCCTCGGCAAAAAGACACTTAAGGCGCAGAAACTGACTTATTTGTTTGGACGCTAAGTTGAGTCAATATATGGGATAATTTAGTAATTTAAATGATAATTCCAGAATGCATTAAGCAGGACTTAATTCGCAATAATAAAAGAAGACGTTATCTTTTTTGCTGCGAAGCTTAATTTCTCTAGATTGGCAACAAATCCACTACTCTGCTAAATTTCAAATGTAAACGAATGCGGCTGCTATAGTAAAAAAATCTGGTGTGTATACCACATGACTTCCTTGTACGGAATATTAAATTATATGTATTTTGCATTTCACTTATTGGATTGAATTAAATATACTTAGTCGATAGCGCATAAACCACAACAGAATAAATGCACTCTTTAGAATTCACTATATTTTTTACCATAGCGGCGCTCTGGCGCTAGGTTCACTTAACAGCGTTACATCTCATTCATTTTATAACTCAGAATGTACAAGAATTATGTATATCATCTGGAGAATTACCTAATCGTTGCCACGCGTTCTATTCAAATATTATAATAAATCTAAAACGAAGTATAAAAGAAATTTGAAAAAAAAAAAAATCACAGACGATTCAGCATATTTCATTCAATTAATTCAGATCTCACTTCGCGACCAGGCAAAAATACATTAAAACTCAAAATATCTATTTTAAAAATTACGAAGTAAATCTTAAATAATTAAATCTTAAATAATTAAAATTATTTCCTCGAATAAATTCTAGAACTGATTAAGCATGATTTAATTGGCAATAATAAAAGAAGGCGTTATTCTTGTTGTTGCGAAGCCTAATTTCGATAGATTGGCAACAAATCCACTATTCTCCGAAGTTTCAAATATAAACTAAATGTATCGCCGCCATGAGAAAATGATTAGGCTTAGCCGCATTTAAATAACTTAAATTTTTGATAATTCTACAAATCTTGCATGCAGATTTACTAAAGGCATAAAGACCTTAACCGGAAGCTAAGAACAACAGTAACTCAATCATTTTTAAAGCAAAAAATGCACAATTTACAAACATATAAGAATAATGAAACTGAGCTCAGAATGAAACTGAGTAACAGAGTGGATATATATATAATACACACATATATTTATATACTTTGGTGCGGCCGATAGCAACCAAAATAGAAAGTGCACATCTACATGTTATAGCAGTCCTATATATTTATTTATTTATTTACCATAAGATGAGCAGCTGGACCGCCTTTAAGACATTCAGCTTTCATGCTCAACTGATGGAATCATCTACCAACTGCTACGCCCAGTCTCGGAAGGGTCTCAGCGATCAGCGGCATTTATTAAACAAATTTAGTATACAGAATTTACATAATGATAAATACAATAACAGTGCCGATGTTACAATAGTAATTCAGATTAAGCAGTCCTATATACAAAATTTCAACATTCTGAGGCTACTCGTTTTTGAGTTATTCGATATACATACATACATAAGTACGGACGGACGGACGCCACAAAAAAATCTCTTCAGAATTCACTTTAAATCAGTTTTATAATTTTTTAGGGGAGAAAGAGTCCTTTATTCTGTCCTTACGT
Organism: Stegodyphus mimosarum; assembly: GCA_000611955.2. Classification (NCBI taxonomy): domain Eukaryota; kingdom Metazoa; phylum Arthropoda; class Arachnida; order Araneae; family Eresidae; genus Stegodyphus; species Stegodyphus mimosarum. The sequence continues at coordinate 553,573 of KK112163.1, forward strand.
TTAGCTATCAAACCAAAACAGCGTTAAATTGCATTTGATAGCGGTCAAAATGCATATTTTTGTTGAAATATGATAACCGAATTTTTTCGTGATTACAATACTTCCTTTACTTCGTATAAGGAGGTAAAAAAGAATCACATCGCAAACGTAATAAAAATTAATTAAAAGGCAAAAAATACATACGTAACGCAATAATCATTACCCATAAACTTGTAGTGCTGCGCCTCTTTTGCAAGGATTAATTGATTTTTCCAACCACAGCTTGAATCTGACTCTGACAAATACCGTTTTTTAGCAATACCAATTATTTTTATTTACAAAAATAATCGGTGTGATAAGAAGCGATAAAAAAGAATTAAAAACCTAGCTTCTTTTAGATCAAAATATATTTAAAAACTTCTTACAATAATTTATATCGCTTCTATTTTTCACGTCTATTTTTTGCCCATCAACAAAAGTATTTATTTACATTCATACTTCTTTCAGTGACTGAAAGAATATAAAAATCAGTAGAAGTCAAGCTATTTTATTAATACTCCGTGAAAATTTTGCACATTTAGTGAAATTAGGTCAGCAGTGTGAAAAAACGTATCATCCTATGATTTTTTGGAATTATTTTGCTTCAGAGCTTTGCCTTCTGATCTAAATGGTCAAGGCAGTTTGAAGGCCATCGAATAGTTCCTCCATTCCTTTTGCGAAATTATTCTTTAAAAGTGGCAACGACCATGAAATATAGAAAATTGTTCTGAAAATACCACAAATTTAAAGGGAATGCAAAATTGTAACGCGTACCGTTCTTCGAAGAGTTGATAACTACCTCTACATCTGACACTTGCCGCTACATTTCCGTTAGCTCACCGCAATAACATCGTGACTCATTGAACCTTACGTTACGCAGAATGAACGAAAAAAAAAATATTGCTGTATTCTTTCTCTCCTTTTTTTCTTTCCTTTTTACCGACTCTTCGGGCTTCGATATTCCAAAGCGCGCAAATTTGCCGGATGTTCTGATAATAGCTGCGCAAGCACAAGATTATTTCTCCGTGTTTTTATTTTCGCGCCTTATCTATAATGTTTTTATCATTATTACAGTCGGCCTTTATCGATTATAAACACAAATCATAATTTTAATAAAATTTCGACGGGAATTTTTTAAATCCGTATCATACTAAAATCACTTTTGACAGACTGGTTGAATAGGTGTTTTATTTATACATTTGATTTGATGGTAAAACAAAATTTTTAAAAAATTCCTCAAATGGCAGTTTAACAGCTCAAAAAGGGGTTTACAATTAAAAATTTGAAAAGTGGTAAATAAAATGAAATAAAGTAAAAATTATTTAATTAAGAAATGTAAAAATCATAAGAATTAAAAAATTTATTTCGTACCATTTATATAATATGCGGCGTTATAGCCATCTTTTATTAATTACAACGAAGCTACAAATTTCCGCAAAAATTATGAATTTCATGCATAATAAATTAAATGCATTTTAATTTACGTAAATTAGCTACATTACTTAAAAAAGAAAAATTAAAAAAATAAAAAAAAAATCTGAAAGATTTCAGATTTTAAATTACGTCCAAAGGCGCGTTTTTTTAACGTTTCGTGTGCTACCTTTTTTTTATTAAATATCATGTACTACGTACTCAAACCATAAAATTCAGTTCAAAATCAATATCGCAAAATCATTTTAAAATGAACATATCTTTAGAATTTCCGTAAGTCTCGTGCGCTGGAGATAAAAATGTTTTTCTTTTTCCGTACAGTGTTGCCATTGCTCGCTTTGAAATCATTTAGTTTGTTAATCAGAAATTCGTTGAAATGTTACAAAACATAAAATCGATAATAAAGCAAATTTCAAATTCAAAATTAGGGCTTCCAGATGCCCATATTCGCAGTAGGATTACGTCATTCAAAATTCGATGGCTCTAGGTTTTATCACAATGCGAGAAACATGCATACATTTATGCAGATTTTTCATTTTTTAAAATTTAATGCAGAGCGATAACATTTAGTGGCAACAATTTGAAAAGTGAAACGGGCATTCAGAGTGATTCAACGCAAAATCGCAAAACGAAAGTAATAGTCCTTCGGGACTAAATCCCTTTGGACTAATTAAATAGTAAATCTTGGTTAATCTTTTTTAAATGGCTTAGTTTGTTAATATAGACCCACTAATTTTTGAAAAGATATTAAAAATTTCTGCCGAATGTCCTGCGAAGTGCTATGGGCGAAAGCGAGTGGAAGGTAAATGAGAAGTTTTTGGCGCAGTAACAAAACATTCCAAACAAGCATGAACGATAAATGCTACGTCTAGATTCTTACACATCTTCCTTCGTCAGTTTTCCACCGAAAGCGCATTCTACGCAATTTATTTTACGACGCCATAATTTAAGATGATAACTGAAAACACTACACTTTCTTCAGGGCGTAATAAATCAAGTTCATAGATAAATTCAGAAATATAAAAAAAAGCTAAGAAAGTTTTTAAAAGCATTATTAAAAATAAGCAAATTTTTAACTGCTTTATCCAAACTCAAAGTTCTTGGAAAACGATGGGTATTTTGATAATTGGGAGAATGCTTCCATTTAGCATGAAAAACGGGAAAATTAAGAACTAATTTAAGTAAGTTTCATAAATTTATATTAATTTAAATTTCATTAAAAGAAATATCCGCTGCACAGTTTTAATTAAATGTTTCAAAAGCACTGATTCATGATCTAATTTTTAATTTCATATATTTATATTAATCAAAACTAATTTTTATTAGATGTATTTTTAATTTTTAATTTTTTTATTTTATTATTAGCCCAAAGGGGCAATTTGCTCAGAATTTTTGTAATTTTTTGTTATTTGTTTTGAATATTATTTTGTCGTTTTGACATTTTCGTTGATTCACTATAAACGGTGAATCACTTTTATCACTTTTTAAATTGTTGCCACCAAATATTAGAGCCCTGTATTATATATAAGGAAATTAAATAATGAAGAATCTGCAAGAAAGCCAACGATTTCAAAGTGAGCAATAGCTACAGTATATGGGGGGGGGGAATTATCTTCATCGCGCGAGACTTGTATCGGAAATTCTAAAGATATGCTCTCTTAAATATTTTGTGATATTGTTGTTGAATTGAATTTTACGGTTTAAGTGCGAAGAACGTGATATTCAATAAACAAAGGTAACCCACAAAACGTTAAAAAAACGCTCACCGAATAACGTAATCCTACACCGAATATGGGCATCCGATAGCCCAAATTTGGAATTTGTTTTATTATCTATTTCATATTTTGTGAGACATTAAAGAATTTTTGATTAACAAACGCAATGATTTCAAAGCGAGGAATGGCAACACTGTCTAGAAAATAAAACATTTTTATGTCCAGCGCGCGAGACAGTGTATCGGAAATTCTAAAGATATGTTCATTTAAAATTATTTTGCGATATTGCTGTTGAATAGAATTTTATGGTTTACGTACGAAGAACATGATATTTAATAAATAAAGGTAACACACAAAACGTTAAAAAAAGCGTCCCTTATTGGGTGTAATGTAAAATCTGAAAGCGTTCAGATGTTTTTTTTAATATACCTTTTAGAATAACTGCTTATAAATAATAGATTGAATATAAAGAGATTCATTAAGTGTTTTCTCATGACAATCCTAACCATGATCATGAATGTGCATGCGAAGTACGTAAACACAAATAAGTTAAAATCGAAGTGTCCTAACTAATTTATGAATTTATATATTTGAAAAAAAAATGCTGTTTCTAAGAAGAAGTATATATAGAAATTAACTTAAAAGTTTCGTCGATTATTATTAAATTAAAATTTATTTAAAAAAGACACTTCACTCATTTGCTTTTTTACCCGACCGCACTGTCATACTGTGTAATAAGTATTTTGACGGTATGCCTAAGAGCGTCATGCTTCCTATTATTGGAGAATAACCATAAAAATGTTAACCAGAATTTTAATTTAGAACATATTTAACCACAATAAAATGTATAAAGGGAACACGCAGAGTTTTATTTGAATAGTTAGGACTTAATTTTGCTATTTTTTATTAATTACTTTATACTCAAACCATGAATCTCAAACGGTATTTGCCTGTTAAAAATACCATCGTAACTACTGTTCTTTAATTGCTTTAAAATACGGAAATTTAGGGGTGTTTTGGACAGTATTTCACATTTCATGTAATAAAACTATTTTGTTATTAACAAACCAAAGCTGTATTGCAAATAATTTCCCATAATTTCTTTCTTCAGAAATGTTGGAAACCGTTTTATTGTAGTCGCTTTATTTCTGATTTAAATGATGACGATATTCTTGCTTCATAACTCAAAACAAAGAAACGTCATATATTCCCGTCTTGCCAAAGCAAGGTAGAAATATTTAGCTTTTTAGCTTTTAGAATCATGGTAGAAAATTAAAAATAAGTAATTTATTTTGCAAATAATAAAGTCCGATTTCAGTATTATCAGGAAGAGATATAAAAATCGTTCCAACCAAGTAATAGGTTTATCGAATTTTGAATTGAATCATTCGAGCTACCAGTGTTACACTCAGAAATTTTTTTAAAATAAAACACCGGCAGCAGACTTTTTTCTTTTCTTTTTTCCCCTTTCTCTCTCTCTGTCCCTCCTCTCCGTTATTATTATTTTTTTTTATTTGAAATTTCAGATTGGGGATAATCGTGCGATGAAATATTTATAACAAAGGAACCTACAGCCTTTTACACAACAGTTGCTCTATTCCATTACATTTCCAACAGTGAAGGAAATGTTTCGAATTCCGCAGTACTGGACAGCTATCTCACTGATAAAATCTTCTTTCAATTTTAAGGTCCAGTTAAAATGTGTTTATTGACAAGAATTTTTGCAAAATGTGGCTCACTGTTGCTAAAATGCAAACAATAAATACATATGAAGAGTTCAATTATATTAGGTAACATGTAATACACAGCTTTTGAATAATTATTAGCAGGATGACTACAATGACATTAACGATAGCTTTCAACCAAACGGTTTTGCCATACTATAATTTATCCACCATACAAAAGAACAGACGTACAGGTGAATGGTTTTGCGGCAGTGAATGTTTAATTTGTTTCTTTTAAAAAATATAAGCATTATTAAAAAACTAACGCGCTCAGGTTTTCTCTTTTTCTAATTCCTTTGCTAACGATTTTGAAGCCAAAACAGTTCATTTTGTGTGACATAATTGAGTCAGTTAATTCGATTTACGAATATAAATTCTAAATACGCAGTTGGCAACAGCTGAAGATAAATAGGACAGACAAGTTTGTGCTTATTACGTGCATTTCGGTTTCTAGTAGAAGATCCAGTTCGTGTATTTTTTAAAAGAAGAGTTACAAATTTTTGTTTGAATAATAAATATTCTTTTCATTTAATTTATTTGCAATAGTTATTAAAGAACAAGCATCGCAACATATTGTTATTGTATAATACATGCATATTATATACTGCGTGCAGCTATGTGAAAACTGATGAGAAAAAGGGAAACTGTGATTAACAAACTTCTAAACATGAATGTTTAAATTATCTAAACGGTATGTTAAGGTATAAAATTAAATTGGCGGGGGAAACTTAAAAGGTTTCAGAATTTAACGGTCACCCAGAAGGGTTTGTTGAGATTTTTTACGCTTTCGTTGAGCTAACAGTCTACCAGTCTGCCTTTGCGCTCATTCCTGTTAACCCTTTTTTTTATGCGTGTGTCTTTTTAGTTTTATTATTAGCTATCGTATTCTTCGCGCTTACGCCATATTCAACAACAAAATGACGTAATTTTTAAAAGCTGCATAGCAGTATATGTTTAGAATTCCCGATACAGTGTTGGCACACATTTTTCTCTTTTTTTTCGGTCTCCTCTCAGATAACATATCAATATTCAGTTTTCTTAATAAGATGGCTATCAAATTTTGTGTGTGTGTTTTTATTATTAACTTTTTATGTCTGAACTTAAAAACTCATTTATTTAAATATGAAGTTCTTCGCACTTACGTCACATAAAAGTCAATTCAACAGCAAAATTCCAAAATACTTAAAAACAGCATATCTTTAGAGTTCCTGATAGAGTATTAGAGGTTTTCATATATGTATATTTTTACTATACTCTTTATATTATTTCTTTAATAACCAGCCGCTCGCTAGACCAGGAAATAATTATCATAAAACAGAAGAATATAATGATTTTAATGGATCCACTTAGTGTAATTTCGGAAAAATATTGAATATTACTGAATAGACATCTCACGATTTTAATGTATGCTTATTTAAAAAAATCGCATTAAAAAGCAGAAAAAAAACATTCTTAAGAACTTATTCTAAAGATATTAACGCTTATTGCTTTTAAATCGCTTAGTTTATTACTCAGTAACCTTCTAGATTAAATATGAAAGTATCTTTGATTGGTAACACGCTGGCGTGTGGAACATAAAAGTTTTTTTTTTTTTTTTTTTTTACCGGCCGCGGCAACACCGTGCTTGTATAGACCCGAGTTTGTTAACTGAAAGCTAAATATCTTACATTTTCTCGAATGGCAACAGTCTCACTCACTGGAGATAAAAATGTTTTATTTCGAGCTTTGTTGATACTACTCGTTTTCAAATCGTTGAGTAGGTTAAGAAAAATTAATTAATGTTTCAAAAATTTGGAATAAATAATAAAACAAATTCGAAATTCAAAATTCGGGCTTCCATGTGCGCAAGTTTGGGCGGAGGACTTACATTATTTAAAATTTGACGGCTGTAGGGAGCGCAGTTTTTTTCCAGTGCGAGGAATATATATATACATACTGATTCTTCATTATTTAATTTATTTAAAAACATTACAGGATGATAATATTTGGTGGCAACAATTTGAATAGTGATACACCATTTATAGTGAACTGATGCAAAACCCCATTTTGAGACTAATACCCCCTTTTGGACTAATAAATTTCAAGTAAATTTAATATTTGTATCGATAAAAGTTGCTTTGCATTTTGAAGTACATACCATGCACAGAAAAACAAGTGTGTTACCTAATGCTATCTGTTACCTGTTATTTTACATAATCTAAGGGAACATTTATTTATTAAATTTCAAACTTTATGTATACTTTTTCTTTCTCTTTTTTTAAATAAAAGAAGTAATTAAACATTATTTAAAAAATAAGAAGAGTGCACATGAGAAAAACAATTTTCAAACAATGGTTTATACTAGAAGGTAAAAACCTGGGGCTTCATGCAAGGTCTGTATTGACCCATTAGTGAGAATGACATCTATTTGTCACTGTAAGATCACAGGACAGTTGTTCCAGTATTTTTAATCCGTCATTTCTTGTGACGTGCTTATATAGGAGTGTTGATTTTCCTTCGAAATAATTATTTTTCAAAATACTGTAATAATGAATGCATAGACCCAATGGAATTTAAAAAGTGAATAAATTTTAGACACGATATTAGGTACAGCATAATTAAAAAACGGAAACTGGAATTTTCAATCAAAATAACATTAATTTATATTTCGAATTTAATCATTAGCCAAAGCGTAAATTATTAATTTAATGAAATACCCTGAGTTAAGCAAGTAATAAATTTTAATTTAAAATTTAATTTTTATGTGGGAGATATTTAGACAGGTAACGGAAAGCTGTTTATCACTGTTCATAACCGTTAGAATTCTAAATGTATTATAGTTTTCTTCTAAATATGACCATTTTTACTTTCATTTCTGATAGTTTACTCTTTTTTCATAAATATTCATTAGATTATCAACAGGTAGTTATCAGCATAGAAAGTCTTTGCGTCAGGACAAAAAAAAAGCTAATATTTATTTAGCTCATTAATCAATGTAAGTTTCCTCAATGCAGCTGATTAAAAAATGTAATATTGATTTTTATCACTACTATAAGTTTCGACAGGAAATTAATTTTGCTATATTAAAATCAGCGTCGGATTGTTATGATGTTCGTTCCAGAAATTGATAAACAAAAGAAAACAGATAATTCTGCTTACATTATAACCACACTTGAAGAATGCCCTGTTCTTTCTTCTTTTTCAAATTAACCGAATTAGTGGCGGAAAGCTAAATGATACTCTGTTAGGCCCATAATTATATTTCTCTAAAATACGTACATTAATACCATAAGCACCATTATGAATGGGAAAATACCTCTTCTGACACTTCTATCATTTTGACAACAATAATAAATTCTATCCTATATAATTTTAGGTACAAATATGTTGGTTTACTAACTAAACATAAATTATTATTCGCAACCTGTAACAGTATATTAAAATTTTAAACATATTTGTTGGATTTCCTTCTCATTTTGTTTCTCAAGAAAAATCTCCTATTATGTTGTGAAAAATATCTGAAGACCCTTGACTGAAGCTGTGAATGCCATTTTCAAGAGCTTAAAAGCCATTATTTCAAACTCTTAATTAATTGAAAACAAGAAATTTCTTTAACTGAAGAAGGTAATATTTGAGTTATAGTAGTAGCTATTCAGCTATGCACGTAGCAGTTCAGTACACAAGTAAACAGTTGTGAGTTAAAAAAAAAATACGACAAAAAAACAATTAGAAGTATTCGTAGAAGATTAGAATAAGTTAACGAGGCTAAAACTTCTGAAATGGGGCTTCCAATCTACTAGCAAATAGAAGCATAACTTAAGAAACACTGAGAAGTTCCAATGGATTCTATTAAGGAAATGGAATGCGTAAAGTACAATCTAAATTGAGAAATTCATTATACCCACCAAAACAAATACCCGAGTATTCTATAATCGAAAATTATGAACGCGTAGGATAAAGATAATATTCCTGAAATGGATATAAGTTACGGTTTTTTTTAATTAATTTCTTGTACGAAGTAAAGGAAGTATTGTAATTGAGAAAAATTTCGGTTATCATATTTCAACAGAAATATCGTTTTTGACTGTTCTCGAATCCATTTCGAAGATTTTTTTTTTTTTGAGTGTCGTCTCTGCGTACTGATAGAATAGAGAATTCCTTTTTCCGTTTCTCCAATGATGAACATATCCAGATGATGCAGATAAGCAGTCTGAGAGGGATCATTGAGCAGTAAAAATGTTTAGTTTTCTCCTTGCCCTCAACGAGTTAACACCACAACTGAGTGTTAGTCTTAACTCGTTGAGCAGTCAAAAATGTTTGGTTCTGTCCATGTTCACGAAGAAAATTAACATCAATAATTAGCCCATACAAAACATTATTCGAAACAGATTACTGGAGATTGAAAATAAGAGTTGAACGTTGGTTGGTCATTTTAATTTAAAGCATGAGTTTATTCAATATTGTCAAATATTTGCTTATTTACTTCAGCTAAACTGAAATTTATTTGAAAGCTAAACTGAAATTTATTATTTATTTTATTTATTTCAAATTTTAAACAAGTTTTTGCTTAAGAAAGAAAAAAAAGGGCAATATTTAAACGAATTCTCGTAAGTATTTGTTGTTATCCGATATTGTCTGCAAGTATAGTTCTTTTCTTGACTTATCGAGCCGTTTTCTTCGCCAGCGATTTGTGATAATTAGAATTTAAAAATTATTTATTTTATATATTGTTGTTATTAATTTTGGACAAATAACGAAATCTAAGTTTTAATGCGGTCTTTCGTTTCTATACCTATGTTTAGGGAATTTTTATACTTGTTATCAGAAAAATAAAATTATAAGAAGTTTGACTCGTATATGACAAAAACTGACCGGGACATTATTGATTTCAAAATTCGTAATTTTTGATGTCATTTTCAGCTTGTCTTGAGAGAGAGGTTAATTAAGTTAGAATAATTCGGGGAAATAAGTTTAAATGAAGTGAAGAAAAAACTGTGTGTAGTTTAATAAGCCGTACAAGGAAATAATGTGATGTTCACATCAAATATTTTCCTGAAATACGCGAAAGACTCCTACATTTTCAAGATTTTTCTAATATTGTAGAGTTAATTCTCTTTATCTTCTAGGAAGTATTGCACCTGTTGAAAGAATATTTTCTGTTATGGACACTATACATTCGAAAGAGAAATATGGGTTAGGTGTTGAGATGATAAAGGTTGTGCTGGTTGTGAGACAAAATTGTGTCATACAATTCGACAAGTTTTATGATAAGAACAAAATTTGTTGTGTAAGATAACTTCATCAACCAAAAACTTTTCATGCTATGATTCCGACGATGTACAATCCACCACTTGGTTTCTGCTTCTGAAGAACAATGCTAAGTTCGGCATATTTACCCTAATACTTTTTCTGTCTTCTCTTTTTGTCCTGATTAAGCCATGTCCCATTAATGGCATCCCGATGTTCTCGTTTTTGTTCAAAGGAAAAACGTTTAACCTATGTTAGATATACCTTTAATAATTCCAGTAACAGTACGTATTACGTTGATTTATATCGATTACATTTATCGTTCGAAAACAAAATAGTTTTAATTTATTAAGAAATGTATTTATTGCTTTTAAATCTATTTCAAATAGTGAAATTCTAGTGTCCCACACACTCTACCTGAGTTTATGAAGGATTTTAATTCAATTGATTGAATTCGGAAGGTTATCTTAAATAGTTTATGTTTTACCAAATGGCAACACTCTGAACATGAACACATGTTTAAGAGCAACACTGAAAGAATTTCTCGCAGTATAATCGCTTGTCAAGGTGAGCGTATGGTATATTCATGGCAGCGTAGCATAAAAGAATTTTGGATAATTTTGAAACGATTCCACTGAGGATGTTTTTAACTCCAAACACTTTTCTTAAAAGTCACCATTTTTGAAAAATATTTCTGCTTTAATCTAGAAGAAAAATATATAATTCTTTAAAAATCTTCTCTAATTTCAGTTACGAGTTATTCGGGCAAAGATTTAAACAAATCGAAAAGAAAAATGTTAAAAGTTGTTGCTATTCAGTGTATATTTATCGATTTAAAAAATAATTGGCATATATACATACACTATTTTAAGGTTTACTTACCAAGGCACACCTTTAAAAATCATGCGATATATTGGTTAGCAGCTGGACGTTTTTGGTACAGCTGCTATATGTTTTAGTATCCTTACATCTAATTCAGTAATAATTTTGTGCAATTCTTTTACCACCTTCCTATGCACAACTGTATACATTTACGCTTACATAAGATTAAACTTACAAAAGTTAGAATCAGAATAGTAGTTTCGTCTTCAAAAATGTAATTTTGATTAGAATGAATGACTTTCAACTGCAATTGGACACCAAAATTTATCCGCTATAATGTAATTAGATATAAATTTCGTTAGTTCCAAGCCATCGTTATTTTTAACAGAAAACTCTTTTAAAATAATCAAAAATTCTATTTAATAGTAAGCAATAACAACTGGATACGTGTTTTCCTAGATGGTTTTATTTGATTCAACACAGAAGTGTTGCCATCTGTTTTAGTGCTATAACAAGTCCTAATACCTAAGTAAATTATATCAAAACTATAAAGCTAATGCAAAATTTAAAAAAAAAAAAAAAACATTTTTTTTAACATTCATCTATTGGAATTAAACATAACTAAACAATAGGCAGTTCATTACCTAAGAGATGGCTGACTTTGTTAAAAAAATCGATTCCAAGAAACTTGTTTTATATATTTAAATTAAGCCTATATTATATGTCGCAGCTTCGTGGAAGGAGATTCTGAAAACAAGTCAGGAACCATTTTCCATTTTCTTTTTATTTTTTATTACCAAATTCGGTTATGCGGGGATATGTTTTCTTGAACTGTCTGGCATTTTAGTGAAAAACATAAAAAAATTAATCCTTTAACGAACTGAATTTTAATGACAGGTGAAATTAGAAAAGTAATATGAATTGTTATGTCGTTGTTTCCTAACCTGGAACTTTATTGTATTCACGTCCATGAATAATTAGTGATGAGGTAGAGGTACATCTATCGTTGGTCTTAGATCTTAGTCCATTTGCACAGATATCAGCATAATATTTCTCCAGGTAACCACGTTCATATTCGGAATGTCTTTAGCAAGTTTTCTCAATTTTTTTAGACCAGAGGACCTCAACCTTTTTCATTCCATGCACACCTTTCACCATTGCTAGACCAACATCCCCCCTTCCTTTCCAAAACTCGTAAAATATATATGCGTTTATTTCAATTTTGATTATTTTTTAATGCGTTTCAGAAATTAAACAAGAAAAAGTAGGAAAATTTTGGTAAATACCAAAACTTGAGCAAAAGTGGGGCTTTGTATTCACAAACTAAAACTAAATACTTAACAGGTAAATAAAAGGCTGATCTCATTCTCTCCCTGAAACTATGAAATTCATTCCTCTTCGAGAACCCTTGTTCTAGAACTTTACTTTACTTTCCCTGACATATATATGCACTATACAAGAGAGTAGAAAAGTGTTGTTATGGCGTAAAACATAAGATTTTAAATTTATCTTTCTTGGGATCTCGCTGGTTCTCAGTGTTGTCAATTGGGAAAACATAAATCTATAACACTTTTCAAATTTAATAAATTTTTAGTGCTCATAAACAAAGCGACTGAAAGACAATAAGAGCAACTTTTAATAATTTAAAGCTTTATTTTATTTTTTGGTAATAGTGTACTTAATTCATATAGTTAGAATGGATGTAATTCATAATTTTTTTTTCTGGAGACGTAATATGTGAGCGTTAGGAATGTCCCTTGTTTGTTAATGTAGTGCTGCAAATGGTCATAAAAATGATTAGTTGGCTGTAGTATAAATTATATATATTTTAAATTATATCAATTAAGTATTTTATTGAAAACAAAATAAATTTCAATTCGATGAATTTAAAAAATGAAAACATTTTGAATTAATAAAAAATGCATTTGTTTCTTCTAAACTGCTCAGTTTGTTAAACACTTACAAACTGGTTAAATCTGTAAGAAAAATTAGAGATATTTTGAATATATATTTATCGAACAACAACATTCCGAAAACTAATTATTTAAGAAGCCACGCGAAAGATAACCCTAATAAAATAAATTATATAAATAGCTATATTCGTAATATCAACAGAAATTTCGGTGATAAAGACATTAATAGCAATAACGTCAATTATTCCAAACATTTTAAATATAATACCATAGATACTGATTTCGCATGCAGACCTAATGCTGCCTACCTTGGAGATCAGCCACTGAGTACACAATTTTTGGCATATAGTTTTTGGTTACATAAGTGTGTACATTCATATTATTTTCAATTATTTACTCCAATTCGTTAGTATATAACTAGTTTAGTTAGTATACCTTAAATTATTTAATTGTATCTGCTTTTGTACCTTTGTTCAGTCTTTCTCATGTTCATTCCTACCCCTTCCGATGCCGTCTCAATATCTCTTTTGTATCTCCTTAACCCAATATATTGCTACATGTGTATAGGTTCGTAATGGATGGAATGCACACAGAAGCGATGATAACTTGATAAAATTTATTTTCCCAAAAGAAACACTTTACAATTCTGGAACTTTTCACAAAAGTACTCGTACAGCTGTTCTCCGTATGACGGAGCACAATCAGTAGTTACCATTCCAAACAATGACAGCGTTAAACTCAAGACAAATATAAAAAGCCTCAAATACGTAGACTTGCGCAGTGATCTCTCAGTATTCTCAATATTCTGAGCTAAACTCTGAGTTGAACTAAACTGAAAACAATGCTCTCTGCTATCTTATGTAGCAGTTTTCCAAGGGCTGCTGAGAAATTTCCAGTATCTTAGATTTCTCAAAATTTTTCGAAGGGATGCAGTTACAGTTACATAGTTATCGGACCAGTTACACAGAGATCGGCCCAAAATATCGCCAAATGGTAGCCAAATTTGGCGACTTTTGGCGATTCAGCTTCAAATTTGGTGACAAAAATTAGTCACCAAAACCATCGCCAGCTTGACGCTATATCACCAGCATGACGAGATAACCATTCGCGTCAATGTTAAATAGAGTGGTCCCTGTAACCTTATTTTTCCGGCGAAGCTTCTTTTTATTGAAGCCTTTCATGCAAGAGATAATACAATTTATATACAATTTCCAATAGTACAAAAGCTTTCTTAAACTGTCACCTTTTGTAACGAATTTAATACAATTTTAGGCCATCTAATTTAAATTTGTATCGTGTAAAAACCGATAAAATTACTTTTATATTAATACCTTGAAGTATAATATTGTTTTCACTTCTGTAAAATTAAATACTTTTGCAATACTTATTTTTTGTCAGGCCCCTTAAGGATCAAAAGCTGTTGGCAGTCGACAATTTATGAGATTTTTAATTTTACGTCACTGCTGAATACGTACTTTTTAATACAGAATAGCCCATGATATTCCAATCGCCATTTATTTTTTCAATTCATTTCGTAATATTTATAATACATTATAATTTCTGACGAATGCAGGAGAGACTTTTTTCTTTCCCACCCTTTCAAAATAATTGAAAATTCAAGTGGACGGAAGAATTTCATTTTTATTTCAATACATTTCGTAGATGGGAAAGTTTCATTTATTCTAAATTTCGATTTCTCAAAGCTTGGGAAATCCAAGTTTTAGAGTTGTATTAGTTATTCTTTATATATTTATTACTGATGTTTAAAAAAATGAAAAGGGCAGTGGAGTGGAATGGCCAGTGAGAAAAAAAGTTTTATATGTGTGCAAAAAACGGTATCGCGTCATTAAAAGCATTTTCAGGGTAAAAAAATATATGCTGCTATTCAGAAATTATTGATTATTACTGAGATTGAAAAATCTCTGCCTTATAGAAGTACAATTGCAGTTACTTGCACTTTCATGGGACCCACCAGCGACCGAGGGGTAAAGTCGTTGAACACTGGTAGTTCGGTCCGAGACTCGAATCCCGCAAACGGGCTACCTGCAGGGGCGTTTTCGTGGTTTTTTTCCTTGTAGAACAAATATACGAGCCAGTTTCCCTTAGAAAGTTCTCCACGAAGGCATCCCTCCCCTTAGTTAGATAGCTTTCGAGGCTTTGCCGTAATCACATAAGTTAAATGAAACCCAAATGAATTAAAATAATGTAGTAACGATGATGATGAAGCTAATTACAAATCATGATCAGATTTTTTGCAAATGTGGTGGTTCACTTTCGAGAATGACTCTCACAGTTTCTGAAGTTTTAATATTGCTGCAATGAATTTTTTTATGATTGAAATGTATAGAAGTAATTTTAAAACTTAAAAAAATCTGCTCAACAAAGGAAAGAACAAATTGTTTACATAAATATTAATTCAGCATTTTCTTCTTATTTAAAACTGCATTTTTAAAAGCAATTTACGAACAGATTATTTACTGTCACATTCCCAAATTATAAGAAAAATGTTCAGATAGCTCAAAAGGCTGCAAAAGACAGAACTCTCAAAAGGCACTCACTCTCATTAATATCTTCCTAATATCCATACTAAAAGCAGAAAGCGACATGCAACCCGCTGATGCGAAATATATTAAGAAAGACGCTCACTTAACTTCTTCCAACATCCACGCAACAGCAAACATTCATTTAATTTGCACTTCAATGGTTTAAATTTACGACTTAGAAGATATCTTATCGCTTTCTTTTTGGACATAGCATGAAAAATGGATCGTAATTAAGACTCTTCTAAGAGTTTTGCATATTTTGCGAGCCCTAATTTCCTAGGGCGCCCCCAAAAAAAGACGTTAATTTTTTATAATCGTGGGTAAAAAAATTTGCATCATCCTTCCATTTCTCTCAGCGAGGTCATAATGATCTAATTTAAGAAGGTAAAAGCATGCTGAAGGAAGCCGTGTATGGTTTGCTTTTGTCAAAAGTATCGTTATAAGCTACATTACTATCCCCGCCTCCATTATGGACCGGATGGCCGTATTTCGGAATGGAACATTAAAAGTAGACGTAACTGGAATCGTAATCTGAGGAACATACTCTTCTTAATTTAGATAAAGACTCCAAAGCAAAATCCTGTTTCCTGAACTACTTCAGAAATCAATCTTCGAGAAGGGAAAATGCAGAAGAGAAAATAATAACAATAAAAAAAAGGAAGTTCGAAAGCGAAGTTTTTTTTTTCCTTTCTTTTTCTTATGAGCGATAAAGACTGCTTCCACTTTGCAGACTGCCTGGCTCCGCAGACGATAGGTTATTATCCACTTTTTGCTTTTTTTTTTCCTTTCGCTTGCGGCAATGGTGATTTGTTTTCTGCTCTCTGACAGCGTAGTACAGCAACATGCTGCGTCGTTACGGTTACGAATGAAGTAAAAACAAAAATGTTGTATTTATTACTGTCCTTCGCTAAGGAAGAACATTTAAAAATGTATTGTCAACATAATTATACATGAAACTATGCTGTCAAACGGGGTAGTTTGATAACTGATAAGAGAGAAATTAATTATTGAAATTTTTTGGACGGGGTCAAATTGCTCAGGAGATTGTAAAACTTTTCGCTTTAATTTTTTCGAATCTATTCTTTTTACTTACGTGGATAATAAAACTCGTGTGAACATTATAATCAAACTTGGAACAGATTCAAACACATTCATACAGATTTTTCTACATCACTCTGACTGACCGCAGCATTTAATTTAGGTATAAAATCCCCAGAGTTGGAATCAAAATTTCAGTTTTTTTTTTTTTTTTCATCCTGTCAAGAAGATTTTCAGAATGACAAATTTTAAATGCCTTCGTATGCAAAGTGATAAAAGATCCATCTAGTGTTTGGGCTTTTGATCAACAACATATCGGAGGATGTATCCGAGGTTCATTAACTGGTGAAAAAGAAGTGGCTATAGCATGTTGCTAGTTAGTATCAGGAAGCAAGTAATGTATATCACAAATCTACCGCTTTACTGAACACACTTCTAGAGAAATTAAAAAAAAAAATAATCTGCAATTTTCTTAATTGTATATATATATATATATGTGTGTGTGTGTGTGCGTGTAAGATTGAAAAAAATATGTAAAAGATAAATTATAATTTAAATTAGCAATACCCTCTTACTGCTTAAACTAAGTTCATATCCCTCTCTATATTTAAAATAGTAAGCTCTCTCTGCACTGCATCATTTCGAGACTAAGCCATGTCGTATGACTCATACATAACACTGATGATGAAAATGGAACTAAAACAGCCAATAATAATTTTACAGTAATATTAATTATCTAATCAAATGTATTATGTAATCTAGTAATCAAAATGAATTGAAAACCAAAACAAATTCATTCTGAATTAAGATTTCATCCTGAACGCATCGGCACTCATTGTCTACAATTCGGCCTAGCTAGCCTGCTGCTCTTTTCTTACTACAAAGCTGTCAAAAATGCAAACATTTTGAAATAGGCACAATAAGTATGCCAAGTTGATTGTGGCCGCAATATATTTCTGAAATAAAAATTAGTATTATAATTTGCCTCGGCTGCAAGTTTCATATTCATCATGGATCAACATTTACGCATTCTACGCCATCAAAATTCTTAAGATATATTTTAATTTTATAACAGTTATTTTA
Source organism: Stegodyphus mimosarum (assembly GCA_000611955.2). NCBI lineage: Eukaryota > Metazoa > Arthropoda > Arachnida > Araneae > Eresidae > Stegodyphus > Stegodyphus mimosarum. The sequence goes on from KK112163.1 coordinate 571,086, forward strand.
ATTTACCTGTGCTTTTCTATCGACTCTTGTTTCAACTTACAACTCCCTACCAGAATGAGTTTTTAGAATCGCGTTGAATGTAAATGAGTAAGAAGTAGCATTTAAGAAAGGTTCAACTTACTTCTGAGAGAGAGAGAGAGAGAGAGAACTAGGAATCCTGGGTAGCGAGTGTTTGCATTTGGACTAAGTCTCTCTAGAAGCTTTAGATTTGCATTAGCTTCGGCTTCTCTTAGTTAGTTGTAGTTAGCTTTTATTTCTTATTTTGATTTCAAGCCCGAAGGGAGGCTATGTTGTAAGCCAGAATAAGGGCTAACTGTTCATCTTATTTTGAGTGAAATAAACGGCAGTTAATCCTTCTTGAGTTTACTACCTCTGTTATTTGAACTCAGCGATAAGTCGCTTAACAGTTCACTACATTCCTCAACATTTAATTTAGTGGAATAAGAGTGAGGAACTCTACAATATATATATAAACACAAAAGTACAAATGTTTATTAGTATAATTTGAAGATATTTGATAGCATTTGCAGCTAGCCAGCTTTTAGAACAACTAAGTTAATAAAAGGCTTTGTGGAAGGTATCTTCCATTTCCTAAATATTCAATGCATTTCCTACTTCAGCAGAACAAACTTTAAATTAGGCAAACCAGTGATTTTATTTTGGTGAAGATTTTAAATGTAAGCCGAAATAAGATTGCTATTTTCCTTAATTTTTACACTGGCGTATGTCTCTTCCCCTTTGAGAATAGGCTTTCTTTATGTCACACCCATAAAGCAAATACAATGCATCCGCGTTAATCTGATCTCCTCTATACGGTATACTGTACGGAGTGTCGACATGTTACCTTGGCCTGCGAGACCATCCGAAAATCCCATACAGCACGTATGAGAAATGACTGGACGACAAATACAGCATCATCCATAACCAACAAGGAATGTTGCTGATTTGATTGACTATGTGCAACAGGCCATGGAACTCCATTCTGCAGCAAAATGATATACGGCATCTGTACGACACAATGCACGCGCGTTTTCATGCTTGCATTCTAAGAAAACTGAATACTGATATGATGAGCTGAGAAAAAAAAATGAAAAAATATAAAAATATATGCTAACACTGCATCGAGAATTCTAAACATATGCTGCTATGCAGCCTTTAAAAACTCTGTGATTTTGTTGTTGAACTGTTAGTGGCGTAAGTGCCAAGAAAATAATGCTTAATAATAAACTAAAATGACAAAAAAAAAAGTGAGCAGGAGCGAGTGCAAGAACAGACTGGTAGACTGCTAGCGCAGACATAGAGTAAAAACCTTAATAAACCATTTTGGGCGATCGTTAAAATCTGAAGCTTTCAGATTTTCACCCTTTTTTATTTATTTATTTATTTTAATTTTTAAAAATTTTTAATAAAAAAATAGAAATTTTTCTTCTTCAAAGTCAAATTACATGCAGTAAATTATCATTATTCCGAGGGCACTCGGAATTTGCTATTTTTTGGGGGGGGGGAGAGTGGAGATCTGTCAAATCTTTATTTTGCTTTCTGTGGCAAATGCAGCCATATGAACTAAAAATACGCGCATGATTTGCGTAACGATATATTTACCAATTATAATAAATCAGCATTTCCCAGTCAATGGTCAGCGAACAAGAGGTCCTCGAAGTCTGCCCTTGTGGTCTTTCTAGATTTCTGTAGTAGAACCAAAAATAAAAGTCAAAATATCTCTGCATACTACATCATAGCTGAAAATCTCAGAGTTTAGAAATCATAATCCTGTATAGTTTTTCCTCTCAAGAGCAACATGTTAGGAAATTTATTATTATTAGTCCAAAGGGGCTTTGTCTCTGAAGGACTATTGTTTTCGTTTTGCGATTTTGCGTCGGAAACATTAAATGTCGGTTCACTTTTCAAACTGTTGCCACCAAGCCCTGTATTATATTTAAAAAAACTAAATAATGAAGAATGTGCATAAATGTATGTATGTTTTTCGCATTGTGATAAAACGACGGTACCTAGAGCCATCGAATTTTGAATGACGTAATCCTGCCGCGAATATGAAATAGCCCAAATTTGCCCAAATTTAAATAAGCCCAAATTTGAAACTTGGAATTTGTCTTATTATCGATTTCATATTTTGTAAAACTTTAACGAATTTTTGCTTAACGAACTCAAGGATTTCAAAGCGAGCAATGGCAACGTCGTACAGAAAAAACATTTTTATCTCCAGCGCGTGAGCCTGTGTATAGTGAATTCTAAAGACATGCTTAGTTTAAAATTATTTTGCGATATTGTTCTTTAACTGAATTTTATGGTTTAAGTGCGAAGAACACGATATTTAATAAATAAAGGTAACACACAAAATGTTAAAAAAACGCCGCTTTGGACGTAATTCTAAATCTGAAACATTTCAGAGTTTCTTTTTTTTTTTAAATTCTTTTATTTTTATTTATTCCCATTCTAATATCAGCAACAAAGGAGAGATGACTGTAGTGCTTTTTATCACTATCCGTCCAAACACAGAACAGCAGTACAGAGATCGGGAAACTCATTCATCTCATTAATGTGAGTAGCAACATTTATTTAACTCTTAGTTAATAAGGTTAGAGATTTTGCAAAGTCTAATAGCCTTGAATTATTAAAAATAAATATATATTTTCTTTTATTAACTTAGTACCAATATAAAATTTAATAAATTCTAATTAATTGCGTTTTAAAATATAAGCATAGTGTTCGTACCAAATACTAAAAAATATTTTCGAAGGGGACAAGAATAAGGTGATTCGCAGGAAAATGGTCCCTATTTAAAAAATGTTTGAGAAACGCTGTGCTAGTTGAATACGGATCCTTTGTCAGGGTCTTTTTATACTTGTAAGTCCCTCTTTGAATTTTACCGTAGTATTAGAAGAAGCAGCAGGAAAGGAACTAAAAATTTAAAACTGCTAGCAAAGCACTAAGACTTCACTGAAACTTAATAAAGCACGCTTTAACATATTTTAAAGCTTTTCAAAAGCGAGATTTTCTATTTGACATCCTTGTTAGACAAATACATGTATGCTGGCAAAATAGCAGATGAAGACTATAGTAATTTTTTAAAAGTATTTCTGCATCCGTTTTGTGAAATTTTTATTTGCAAGACAGATGGCACTTTTAATTCTATATGTATATTGTTGTGTGTATGTGTTCTTAGAGAATTAATAAGTTTCAAGAAAATTTGCTTCTGATCTTCGAAGACGCGTCTACAAGAAACTTCCAGAATTTAACGAGAGATATATTAAAGTTCATATTATTTTTTTAAACGAAAAACTTTGTTAAGTAACAGGAAGTGACATTGAAAATTGCTGTCCAAACTTATTTAGATTTTCAATGAGCTCACTGTTAAAAGGCTAAATATTCATATAATATTTTCATGTAAATTTGAAGAATATCGATTCAAATAAATTCTTAACATTTACATTCCTTATATCTTTATATATGTGTAACATATAACAAAGTACGATGGCTGCTCTAAGAAATGACTGGCGACCTCAAAATTAACTATTCTAAATTTGGTGTACTCCCCTAAATTCATCTTTCTCCCAAATTCGACATCTTTCCATGCTACATAACAACCTAAAATTAACCAATCACAGCTTAGAGTACTTTCTGCATCTACTCGGTGTAAATACTGCTTTGCAAAACAATTACGTCATTCATTCCTTTTCCTAGCTTCCGCCATACCAACATCCATTCTGCTTTGCTTCCCAGTCTAAGATGCCTACGTCTTACTTTATAAAACAGTGTATATAAAAATGATTATATTTAATTATGATTGGATAAGTGCCTTGCCTACCAAAAAATTATTTGATGCGAATTATCATAGAATAAAGTTGTGTTTCACGTCTGGAAGTTACTGGTTTATGCATCCATCTATCGAACTGCGCATCTATAGAAAATCACATATGTATCATCTTTATCTATAGTACATATGTATCATCTTTCATATTCATTTTTTTATAAATTTATGCAAATATAGCATAGTGCAAGTACGTGTATCATGACCACGTCATGTTCCAAAGTAGAGAGCATTTTTTTCCCCCGCATCCTTAGATATCTCATTTTTGAACTTAATGCTTTTCTTTTTGGGAGGGAGAAGGCAAGAATAGTTGCTGTTTAGTGGCATAAATTTCGGCTTATTTCTAAACGTGTTTTCGATTATTGAACACATACTTCTCAGAATCATTCTAAAATTCTACCGCTGAGTGACATAACTAACAAAAACTGAGGCGTAGAAATTTTTGTATACTTCTTCTATCTTTATTGCATATGAAGAATATATGTATAATTATCAGTAAATTCAATTAAGAAGTAACGAGATGGTTAAAGACCACCGACTGCTGGTAACTGAATTTGGATTCAAACCCAGGCGAAGTGCTATATGCATGGCTAATTTTCATATTTGTTCCAATGCACAAAATGAAATCGAGCTGGTTTCGCTAATTATGTCCTCCACGAAGACATCCCTCCCCTTAACCAAATAACCCTCGTATTCAAGTAACGTAACCTAACCTAACCATATCAAGTTCAGAATAATGAGAGTTCATTGAAAGCTAAATTTTAGTATCTGCTTTCATTTATTTTAGTCGGAATATTTTGGCCCTGAATTCCTGACTTTTCTAGGGTGTTTCGAGAAAGAAGGGAAAATTGTTGTATTTGGTTAGATATTAACTATTAATATCTTTGATAACAACGCTACTCTTTGTTTTTGTTGATTATTGATTATTTTTCTTCGTTAATGAGTTTTTAAGGTATATTTTAGTAAGGATTAAAGTTCTGCTGGAATATTTCCCTCGCAAGATAATTAACAAATTTAAAAAGGGATAATATTTAATAAAATTGACATAATTTAAAGGTGTTTATACTAAAAACTGCCATTATTTGTAATGTTTACATTGTTCAGTCAGGTCAATGCACGCGAAAGTTGTCTGCCCGTCAGTCTTTGCGATACTTAAATAAACAATATTTTAACCTCGTTTGATTTAGAAGAAACCAGTCCAAAACAAACAATTAGTAATTATTCAAGAATATAAATACTCCATAAAAACTATTGTTTCGCATTGTGTCACCTTACCAAAAAAAAAAAAAAAAAAAAAATAACAAAAAAAAAAAAGAATACCTAATATGCTGTGACTTGAAATATTTTCTGGCCACATTTCTGACGACAGCCGAAAAATTGGCAAAGAAAATCAACTGCGTCTAACCTCGGCAGCTCAGAGATAATTTGCGTTATCAATTACGTTAACAGTTGGTTAAGACGTGCTAAAAGACCACACCATACTATTTATAGGACCATCCTACATCTTAAGCAAACACAAGGTTTTTGTTATCATGAATGTTTGCCAGATCTTATCTCATTCTGAAAGGAATGGTTTCAATGACCTTTGTCTCTCTCCAAAAGTATTGTTTATCCTACGCATTGTTCGATAAAATTCGCTTTATCACTAAAATTTGCAATCTCCTACTTTCTTTATCAGGGAATAATAGAGGATTTGTGTTAGTTTTGAGAAATACTCAAATAAGGGGTGTAAATTATAGCCTTATTAAAACTATTGTTTCTTTCAGACTCTAAAAGAAGAATTTTCAGATTTATTAACTACTGTACTTTTTGTATAAATAAACTCTTTCATATAGAATGTGGAGGGTAAAAATCTGACGATTTAAACACTAAAACCATACATAACTTAATTCATTTATCTTAAAAAACAACAGAGTATGCAATGCGATTTATACACTGGCTATCATAAACTAAGGAAAAATCACAAAAATAGCAATAACTCCCTCAAAAATAAGACAAACCATGTAAAATTTGAATATGTTGCCAAGTAAGAGTAGCTGAGTAAAACTGCAATATGCAAATTATGCTTGGAATACGTCATCTGCGAGGAACATAAAAATCCATGTTTGAGAACAAGCCCACATATTTCACTGTCATAGTGACATCAGAAATCTGAGATAGCCAATTCGTTCAATGACCTCCAGGCATCAATTGCCTGCAGAACTACGATGGAGAGCCATTGGGAGACTAGAGGCAGGACAAAGTCAAACAGAAGTGGCCAGATGGCTAAATGTGAGTTCTTCTGTGGTTCAAAGACTTTGGAGGCAATTTCAAACTTCAGATTCGGCATCTAGGAGGTTCAGCCAAAGACTTCAGCCAGGCGCAGCCAACTGCTACGACGAGCTCCAATGACGGATATTTGACGTTATGTGCACACAGGAATAGAACCGCTACTCCGAGTCTTCTTAGATCCTTTCTTGCTGCAGCCACCGGAAGGTTGGTGTTGACGTCAACTGGGCGTAGAAGGCTTCACGAAGGTGGTCTGTATGCGAGGCGACCAGCCATTTTCGTGCCGCTCACGTCACGCCATAGGAGGGACCGTTTGCAGTGGGCACTACAACATGTCCACTGGATGCCTGATCAATGGAGGGCCGTTTTCTTTGCGGATGAGTCCGGGTATAGTCTAGAAAGTGATAGTAGGCATTATTTGATATGGAGAGAACCTGGAACCTGTTATCATCCGTCAAACATCCGTGAAAGAGATACATACGGAAGAGGCAGTGTCTGTTTTGGGGGTGGCATCTCTTTGGGTGGACGCACAGACTTCCATGTCTTTCCAAGGGGAACCGTGAATGCTCAGGTTTATAGAAATGACATCCTTGATGCTTATGTGCGCCCATATACCGGGCAGTAAGTGATGCTTTCCTGTTACAAGACGACAACGCAAGACACACAGGACTCGCATCGTAGATAATTATCTTCAACAAGAAACAATTATGCGCATGGAGTGGCCAGCTCGATCCCCGGACTTGAATCCTATTGAGCATGTTCGGGATGCCTTAAGGAGACGTCTAGCTGCTCTCAATCCACCCCCTCAGACTCTTGCCGCGCTTGCAACTGCTTTGCAAGAGCAATGGCTCTCGCTCCTATGGAACTGATAGACTGCGTAATTGAAAGCATCACACATCGCTGTATGTGCTGTGTTGCTTCTAGAGGCGATCATATTCCATATTGAAGATACTTTTCCTATAGAAAACTCACACCTTTGATTTGCTCATTTTATACATGTGCTAATTTCTATACTACCATAGTTTGTCTGGTAATTTCTTTTTATGTTATTTGATACCTTACTATCTTGTGGGTAAGTTTCATAAAATTCTACATGTAACTTTTTCAGTAATCGTGATTTTTGTCATTTTTCCATAATTTATGGTAACCAGTGTATAATAAATGACATTGCATACATTGTTGTTTTTTAAGCAGTAAGATATGCCTTTTCTCTCTCTATCTCAGTATTTTTTTAACAAATTCTTCCGCATTAATTTGAGATTAACTTTACCAATCAGTCATGCAACTTTTCGACTGCACTTTACCAGGCTTGTCATGTAACTTTTGCATTGCATTTTCGATTAAGCTGACTGAGCTACAATTGTTCCTTTTAATGTTACCTAGAATATTTCCATGTTCCTAGCTTTATTGCATTATTTATGTATTTGAAACTTCAAAGAGCGCCGGGAAAGTAATCACACACTGACAAATCAGAAGAGCTCCATGCAACGTCTCCACTTTTAGAAATCACACCACTTGGAAACATTTGCTGTAACATAACCGTGGATTCTTTTTAGCAGTACGTGGGGTCGGCCCATCTTGCCGGAATCATAGCCTTTCCAGCACTGCCAAGCTATGCTATTGAAAAATTCGTCAGATTCATGCAGAAAAGTTAAAAACGTATTGTTCAAAATAAAAAAAAAGTACTCTTCAGGAAAGAATTAACACTGTTAAAAATAACATTATAAATTATAATGCTTCTGTGTAATAAATAAATAAATATTTGACATATATTATGCTGCTAATTTCATTCTCAAGGTCATCAGATTCCCGTATTACATTACGGTTACGTTTGCCTTTATAAAAACGCCCCGTCATAAAGGAGCCGGGACTTTTATGCAAGTCAGTCACTGTTTGAAAAGATAGAAACCTTCTGAAGGATGTCTCGGCATAAAAGAGGTCATACCATTGCGAAAATCAGATTTTATTTTTTTCAAAAAACAACTTTCTTATAAAGTTTCGGGCACCTTCTTGTCATGACACTCTGATACAAGTAGAATTTCCATTTGATTTCCTAATCAGAGTAGCAAACTAAAATCTTGCTTGTATAGTGGTATACTGGCTAAAGGTGCCCAAAACTTTATAAAAGTTACTTTTTACGAGCCAGAAACTGTTCTTCATAGAGGTGTGGGTGCCTTTATGCCGGGAAATCCTTATTACCCTTTTCAAACAGTGGCCAACTAAAAATTGCGTACAAGTACTAGCATCTTTGTGACAGGAATATCAGCCGAATCAGTGTAGCAATTAGCGGATGCAGTTCTCAAAGAAGAAGACTCAGTGAAGGATTTCATAGCAGAGCGAGCTGTTTTAAGATGACTGATTATTCAGTATATTCCACGGCAAAAGCCTTCACAACAGTGCTCTGGCACCTGGCATACAGGTGCCGGTATCCTTAGATTAGAATGAATTTTTAACTTCGGCATGAATCGGGCAATGTTTAATAAAGGTCATGACAACCATTTTTCAAACAGCGTTCAGCTTGCTTTCGTAATATTTTTTAAGCAGAGGATGACAAAAATTCGGCTTCTATATGTAAAATCACTTCAGATTAATTTAGCGTCTCCAATCCTTCATGTTAGTTGCAATGATATTAGTTTAAATATTTCTTTAAGAAATCATTGTTAAGTACATTCAGAATCATAGCATTCCATATCGTAATCGTGTTTTGGTAAGAGAGGTGAATTATTTCACAAAATATTTCAGCTGCATCTTCATATTATATTGTTAATTTAATTTAAAATAATGTGTTTAACAGATATCGCAATCTAATATACGATCTTATTTAGTACTCTTTCTTTTATCGCAAAAACAGGGTGTTAATAATAAAAATTCGATCATTAGAATTCTATTTCCAAATGATGCAATAAAATCTATATTTCCTCTCTTCTAATACCATATTAGATATTATTACAGAAAAAAATATGCGGACATATACTGGTATCATAAAAAAGGTATCATTAAAGTGTTTCTGAAGTAAACTCCATTAAATTCTATTTATTGATTTATTGCTAAACTGTATTACAGCATCCAAAATGCAGAATTTTCTAGTACTTACTTTTTTTCTCTTCTAAAATCCTTCAGTATCAATAAATAAGCAAATGCTCAATCAACAAAGTACTTTATTCCTACCTTTTTTTTGAAATTACATATTAGCTTGCCTCTGCAGCTATAAAAATTACGCATTATGATATCAATACCCCCCAAAAATCAGCCACATATTCACGCTAAATATTCGTTGCAATAAGCGTACAGTAAACGTACAGTACAACTTACCTTGCGTACAACACATCTTTGGAACAGCTTAGCTTTAATTTAATTTAATGGCAAAGCACACAAGGGCTGTATGCTCATGAATAGGGATTTTTGTGTGTGTGTGAGTGTGTGTGTGCGTGTGTGCGTGCGTGCGTGCGTGTGGGGGGGTGTGGGTGTAGGACTTTCAGAGCCAAAATGACTGGTACTTGCGCTACATATTAGACCCGGAAATAATGATACAGAAATATCCAGAAATAATGATATTTTATAAAATATCAAATCAATGTAATCTATTTTTCTAGGGTACGTGCAAAAGACAAGCATAATTAGTAAGATCCAATCAAAAGTGATCAAACGGTTTATAATATACAATTTAAAGCGTTATGTCATTTGATGTTGAATCAAACGCTTTGCACAAAGTGAATATCTGGAGTACAGTATTTGAGTTCATTGTGTAATGACTCAAAACGATTTCTTATGGCTCCGAAGTATCATTTGGATGAATCTGTGAAACGGCGTACTATCGGCCGTTAAGAAACAAAATAGACAATCATGGAAACAGCGATATGTATGAAAATTTCAAGGAAGATTCTCCATAACGAATCAAGTCCAGAAATCTGCAAATGTTCCAAGGAGGCCTGAACAAGATCGTAAACGAATAACAACTACTTCTGAAGATCGAAATCTGGCAATAACTGCCCATTGTAGTAGGAAGTCTACTACTCGGTAATTAAGTTCGCCACTGGAGCTCTTGTATCAAGGAAAACTGAATACAAAATGCTTAATGAAAAAAAGGCTTTTATGCCAGAAAACCAAGCGTATGTATTTCACTATTTTCACAATAAAGAAAGATCGCTTTAACTGGAATGAATAAAAGTGATCTGATGTTCTCTTTGAATCCAGTTTAACTTCTGATTCTGAACATGTTTACTTCGGGAAGGAGTCAGGAACGCAAAATCCTCCTTCGAACGTTAGGTAACATGACCGTTTCGGTAACGCAAGATTGATGGTATGGGGGGAATAGTGATCGATGGACTTCCCCCCTATACCCCCTTTTCACCGTACACTGACAGAGGATCTGTGACCGGCTAGAAATTTTGGATGAGATCGTAAAGTTTTACGTAAAACTCTTCAGAGGTGCATATGGATCTGACTTTCTATTTATGGATGATATTATTCATCCACAATGAGCAAACCTCTGTGACAAATTTCCTAAAAGTGGAGATATTGAGCAAACACCATGGCCAGCAAAATCTCTTGATTTCAATCCGGCAGAGATCTTATGGGACTACCTTGGAAAAGCAGTTGCACGGAGACATCCTCTTCCTACAGATTAAGTGCCCTGAAGGCCGAATTGTTGGATAGAATGGTCGCCAAACTATGCTGAACAAAGTTATTGTCAGCAAGAAAACACGTTGGACGTGCTTGTATAAGTCAGGGAAGGTTATATCTCATACGAAATTCGTTAGCCTTAATTTTTTCTGATTTATTAGTCCAAAGGGATTTGAATCCCGAATGACTATTACTTTCGTTTTGGCATTTTGCGTTGTTTCACTTTTCAGTTTACTGCTCATTTTATTTATTTATTTATTTTTATTTTTATTTATTTATTTTTTTTTTTTTGGTATAGCTTTCGCTTCAAAAATCGTCTGCGTTGCACGGGAAAATAAAAAGGAATTTTAATTACAGTTCTAAATAAATAGCAAAATAAACGTGAAATTCGTAACAATATTCTCTAAAACTTTAACGAATTTTTCATTAACAAACTCAAAGATTTCAAAGCCAGCAATACCAACGTTGTACAGAAAAACATTTTTATCTCCAGCGCGTGAGAGTGTGTACCGAAATTTCTAAAGATATGCTCAACTTAAAATTATTTTGCGATATTGCTGTTGAAATGAATTTTATGGTTTAAGTGCGAAGAACATAAGTATTTAATAAATAAAGGTAACACACAAAATGTTAAATAAAAGCCCCTTTGGACGTAATTAAAATCTGAAACCTTTCAGATTTCTTTTTTTTTTCCTCTCAACTGTTCTTGTAACATAGTATAATTTTTATTATTTTATGCTATGATTTTCATTTATCATACGAAGTGTTCTTAATTTTTTTCTTTTTTGCAATTGTGTATTATGATGTTATGTATCATTTCACCCAAATTCATAAATTTATGGTACAGGTTTGGAGAAATCCGTGATTTCATGCACATAAAGATAATTCTAGACATGAGTGTATGCTTTGTAAATCATGCAGCATGTTAATTTCAAAATCAGTTTTCCACTACTTAAATGACCTCCGTGGAATTTTTTAAAAAATAAATTCAGTGATCTTGTGTTTAAAATAGGCAAAATCTTGTGTTTGGTATATATTTTAGTGAAAATTCTATCGATTTCGAGAACAAATAGGTACAGGTCTCCTTTCATCAGGCACAAAGAAAGGAAAGCCACGGTTATATTTATATCCAAAAGGAATTATTGAAAAAGTAATCGGATTTTCTATTCGTTGTGGAGGGAAAAAAACTAGAAAAAATAGTAGAAAAATCTGCGCGTAGTGCTGCAAAATTTATTCCGTCTAATATGGGAAATGAAATATGACAGAATTACTTATAAGAACCATTATCCCTTACCCATTTCTATTTTTATGAACTTACAAATTTGATAACATACGTTGAACAGAAAATGTAAAAGAGAAAGTTAAAATACTAAAAAACAGTGAAAATTAAAGTTAATCTTTTTATTCAAAGCTCCAAACAGAGCTTGTCAAGGGAAAAGTGTTCTGAAGCTTTAAACAAAGTCAATTAACCGAACAACAAATCGAGTTTCATTCCGATCAAACCACTGAGAGCTCTATCGTCAATTAGCATTATTGTTTTCAATTCTAAACACATTTTTTACAATGCTTCAAAAACCTATGCATATTTGAGCTCTCATTGAATTGATCTCTTTTCTCTACTCGTTTTGTTATCCAAACACAAATAGAAACGAAGAATACATATAATGCCGAAATAAAAATTTTTTTGAAACCAAGGGAAAAAGGTTGGACTAATTACAATCGAAAAAAAAAAATAATAATAATAATAAAATGCTGTACTAATTACAATATAAAGTTCAAATTTTTTATCATATTTGATTGTCAAATGTAAAGGCTAAATAAGGGCCAGGTTCGAATGCGTACTAAAAATGAAAATGCTCGTAAATTTTAATTTTCGTTGTCATAAATGATATTTTTTCTTGTAATCAATGATATTTAAGTCAAGGTAGATTATGCTGTGTTGTTGAGAGCTAGTATTGTTAAGTTTTAAGTTAGAAGGATAAATATCTGCTTGTTCTATTTTGTTAAAATTATTAATTGCTATGATGTCGTCGATATATTGAAAAATGAAGGCATAATATTTAAGTTATTCCTTTTCTAGTCATAACTGAAACTTACATTTTTGCGCGAAAAGGAAAAGTGTACAAATGGCTGAAGAACTATTTCCGCCCATTGAAATTCCGTTTATTTGCTTATAAAATTTGTTATTAAATAATAAATAATTGTTAAAGATGACTACTTTCAGGAAAAGTTTCGAATCTTCTCTTGTGATAATCCGGTCGATCTGTGGAAAAAGATCTGGGAGCGTAAGAAGGCTATTGTAAATTTCCTCTAATGGAAGAGATGTGTATAGATTTTCAAATCATAGCAATTAATATTCTCCATATCTATTGTCTGCAGTGTATTCAAGACTGTTTCGTTGCTATTAATGATCCAGTTGAAGTTGTGTTCTTGAAAATCGATATCATTAATGAATTTAAGTATTTGTCTGAGTAGAAGCGCGAAACGATAGTCGATTTCAAGAAATTTTTTGTATCATTAGCTATGAAGCGGAATTTAATAGGATTTTTATGGAATTTAGGCAGTGCATAGAGATTTGAAAAACGATTAAAATAGTTGTTGGGGCGAATTTTAAGTTTTTTATGGAGTGCCTTAAACTTTTTAAGAATGATTTTTTCATTGGTATTAATGAGTTGATAGGTGTTAGTACTGTGGAGTTCATTATTAATAAGGTCAAAGTAGAATTTCTTTCAGATAATGTTGAAGTTATTACTAGCTTTGTCAATTCTGATGATAATAAATTGATCTTGCAGCTGTCGTATTTTGTGTTCGAGATCTTTTTTATTGTGTATTTGGGTATAATTGGAATTGAGGTTGATTTTGTTGGCAAATTCTTGCAAGAGAGCTTCTTTCCATTCCAGAAAGGTGTACGTTGGCAAGCTAGTTTGGTAACTAGCAAAAACTATGAATGAGTTCAGGTCTTTATTAAAAATATGGAAGCTTGTTTTTTACTAATATGGAAAGTAGGTCTATATTTAGTGCAGAGTTTCATAAGTTCTCTCAAATCTTTGTCCTGCTCTATTTCCATGTCGCCTGTAATTATGTGTTGATGGGAGTAATAATCTCATTTTTTTGCCAACTTTTCATTGCGAAAGTCTAGGTGCGACTATTGTGCGGCGAGATCTACTACAAAATATTGTACACTTTTGACGATTCTTTCTGCTTCAAAACGGGTAAACACGGTATATTTCTCTACTTCCATCTTTGCTATGTCAGAAATGTAGTTATGATTTCTGTCATGCAAAACATCATCTAAGAATTTATCAGTAAAATTCCACTGGAATGAGCCTCTCAGGAAATCTAGAGTTTATTGTCATTTAAAAGTTTTTTAATGTATAGTTCTACCTCCTAATATTAGCGCTGGATGATCACGTTTAGGTTTCAATAAATTAAAGTTCCGATAAATTATTTTAAACAGAATGAAAATATCTAGAGATAAATTTAGAATAATTGTATTTATTCGAAACTATAATTACATTTCATGGCTGCTCATCGTTCTAAAATGGCTTCACAGAAATTGGTGTATAGATTAGATTATTAAAAGTGGGTCAATTGGCAATTCTCACAAAAGGTTCCTTGTGTTAACAAATGATTTAGGGCCACAAAACTTGGAAAATCACTCCTGGTACCTTTCGCTCTCCTACATGCAGCATTTCTGACAAAAATAATTCGTATTTTTTTCATATCATTCTTTCTGTTTGTTACTCTTAAATAAAACCAATCCTATATATATCTTTTTAACTTTCTTACACTTTAAAGCTGAGGTTCTCAATCCCAAGCGGTGAATCTTTCATTTATCTGCTAAGAATTTAGTCGTAGTTTATGAATATATATATATATATATATAAATATACATAAACTACTTTTCTTCAAATTTTGGCATTTATTAACATTTTCTTATTTTACTTATGAAACGCATTAAAGATAATCTAACTTTAAATAAATGTATATGTATTTTCGAGTTTTGAAAAGGAAGAGGGGAGAATGATTACCTAGCAATGGTGAAAAAGATGCGTAGGGCAAAAAAGGTTCAGAAACCCTGCTTTAAAGACTTGAATAAAAGCGGCCCATATGTTTTCATTTCATTCCATTTTTGAAATCGAATGAAAAAATTCAAAAACTTTTTCATGATGTCAACAAACAGTTAAGATAAAAGTTATTCTTACATTTGCAGGGGAGGAAAATATGGACTCAATCTGCTGTCAGTTTGTTTTTTAGTTCCGTATTTTGGTTTTGAAAGTCTACTTCTTTTTTTAACCATTCATACTCCTGAAAACGCTAACTCCGTCCAACCTATTTATTTTCCTATAACTTTCTCGTACATTAAGGATTTGAAAAAAAGCAAGCATATGTTTTTCGTTAAGTTACAAATCCGTGGGTGTCTATTCATGAAGCGTAGTGACAAGACAATAAAAGCTTTTTCACCCTTTTGGCAAATAGTTAAGATAACACTTTTCTTACTTCTGCAGCGGGTGAAAATCTAGAACCTTTTGTGTTATCAACATGTTAATTTACTTTTGTGTTTCGTACTTTGGGCTTGAATGGTCCACCTTCTCCTATGAACCCCCTTGAAAGCGATCACCCGTCTCTTTCTTTTAGAATTTCAGGGAACACCACTGCATTGCTCAACCCTTGGACAAGGTCAAGATAGGGCTACGTGCTGATCAGACTTCGTCTCTGACCTTGCTGCTTCCGGGCAAGTAAGAGCATCTTTTAGAATAAACATGAGGATATATAGGGCATAGTTTTTGTAAAAGGACACAAATCGTATGAAATCGATTCTTTTTTGATTTAAAATCATAAAATATGCCAGTGCATTGTGATTGAAAGAAGTAGCATATTAATGATGCTAATAATTTAGCACCTTTTCCTCGACACATGCTGTTTGGTTAAAGAGTAATTCCAATACCTCCTGAACTCTTTGTTTAAGGAGGTATGGGTAATTCTGAACCAGTTTTTGGTGGGCTTTACCCAGTGGTCGCATTGGGTATTCCTTCTTCCCAAATCTAATTATCGAAGGCGTAAGGCAACTGCACCCCTGTGCTTGCACCTGTCGGAGTCTGCTTGCACCTGAATAAAAAGGAATCTTGTTGAGGACGCCTATTCTACGATTATTATTATTGAACGCCTATTCTACTTTATTGTTCGCCTTCGTATACTGGACGCCTATTCAACTTTATTTGTTTCAATATCTCAGAGCGACACTGATAGATGACAACCATGGAAAGAACCTAGCTCATAAGTTAAATAGATCGCAGGGAAAGTGGTTTTGGTAACGCAGTGGTAATCTTTCCGTCAGTTGTTATGGACTGCATAAACGCACTATACGTAAAACTCCGAATATTATCTCCCCCCCTTATTTCTTACCTTTTTAATTACCAAATCATCGATAATGATGCAAACATCTAACTCGTAATTGATATAATTTAAAGTGTTTTTTGGGCTACGAAAAAGAATACGCTCTTCATCACATAAAAAACACTTTGGGTGAGGAAAGTGCTTTTTGCGTCTTTGAAATAAGTATTGATTGAATCGGGAATAAAAATAAGGAGAATTAAAATTATCCTTTAAAGTAGGAGAAAAAAAGAGAGAAAATAATAATGATTATGGATTTAGCTGTAAAAATAATGATGGTTCCAAAATAGCAAAGTGTTTTAGTGTAGTTTTGCAAACATTTAATTCAGTATCAGTTAAAACACAGGCGTTAGAACCGTAAAAATAAGCAAATTACGCATAGACACAATACAGTAGAAGTTCTATAATCCCGGCAGGTTCCAGAATTCCACAACGCTGAATTATCAAATGTGCTGGATTATTGGATTTAGATCAGCAAAAAACAATTTTGTAAACATAATTTCACTAGTTTTAAGAACACAGACTTTAAAAAAAGCTCTACACAGAATAATTCTACAAACATTTAATGATCGAAAAGTACTATAAGATAAGCTGTAGACTCTATATAATATATTATTCTTAACGTTTTAGAATTTACTGAATATCATACAGCAGATTCTATGCTACAAAAGACTTTTCAAAGTTCGAATGTTCATCTGCTTGTTAAAACACCACTGAAGAAAATGTGTAGATTCATTGCTTTGTAAAGTTGCAATTGAACTGATACTTGAATTTGATTCTACAGCCCTATTAGACAACTACCGAATCATCGCTATGGCTGAAAATAATAAACTTGCTGCCTTGCTTTTAATCTCCTCAGATAACACGCATATCAGATTTACACTCATGTCCATAAATTAAGGATAATGCAAAATCAGGCAAAGGAAGAGTTAGAAGCAAAACAAATTTGACTTATTTATTAAACAAAAGGTAAAGAGCAAAAAAAGATGCTGTACGTTTGATATTATTAAAAAAATTAGCAATTTTTATTCCCTGGAGCAAATTACAAAAAAAAAAAAAAAAAACCTATTTACAAAAAACCAATATTACATGGTTGGTATGATTGTTAATACATTGTATGTCTCCCAGACGATGCAATACAGTCCGTACAACTCCTAGGCATGCTGAGTATCAAATTATCGATCTGATCTTGGGGGGTATTACACCACTCAAAAAGCAATGCTCTCCGAAGTTCCGGTAGACATGCAGGAGAAGGTTGACGGGCTGCAACTCGTCGGCCAAGCATGTCCCACACGTGCTCTACTGGTTTCAAGTCCGGTGAGAATGCTGGCCAGTCCATACGGGTGATATCCTCCGATTGAAGGCATTCGTTTACGATGTTTGCACGGTGAGGACGGGCGTTGTCATCGATAAGCACAAATTGTGCGCCGATGGTGCCCCGAAACAAATGTATTTGTTGTTCCAGAATGACGTCCCGAAAGATTTGGCTTGTTATGGTTCCAATTTGAACATGCAGGCCAGTTCTGGAACTCAGAATAATTCCACCCCAAACGAGCACTCCTGCACCACCGTAACGGTGTCGTTCAATGATGCTTTCTTGGTGGTAACGGGTACCTGGAGCTCTCCATATGAAAGCCCGGCGAGAATCAGACTGCAAGCTAAACCTGGACTTGTGGGAAAGCATCACACAAGCCCACTGTTGCGGTGTCCACAATGCATGCTCTCTACTCCAGGCTAACCGCAGGCGACAGTGAGTTCAGTAAGTGGAACGCATCTGACAGGTCTACGAGCATATAGACCAATCTGCCCTAAGCGTCTGTACACGGTCTGCCTTGAAATTGTCGTACCAGTGGCTGAAGAGAGTTGACGAGACAGGTCTGAGGCTGTGCTCCGCCTGTTTCTTTTGGCAGTAACTGCCAAATACCGGTCCTCATTCGGCGTTGTAACTCTGAGGCGACCTGTGCTGTAACGTCTCCTCACATTACCATCATCTTGGAATCGTTGCCGAAGCCTAGAGATGACACTCTGGGTAATTCCAAGTTCGTCTGATACTTCCAGTTGGGTAAGCCCACATTCCAGACGGCCGATAATTCTACCACGTAAAAAATCATCCAAATGCGTCCTTTGTGTCATAACTATTCGGTTATTGCACTGAAATGCTTATAAAGCGCCTGCGAACAATTTTACTTCTTTGCCTGTATTCCTTATATATCACTCTATTACACTCTCGTCATTGTGACGTACCATCGGTGTAATCTGGTTACTTCCTGAAATTTGCATATGATTCTTGAAGATGTGTGTAGTGATTTTACAGGTGATATATTTATTTTAGAGTTCGATTTCCAAGTGACTCCGAATTATCCTTAATTTATGGACATGAGTGTACAATTGGTCTCGGATTATCAAGTGTGCCAAACTATTAAGAGATTAATTATGGAACACTTAGCTTTGGTAAAAATGTAACTGGAAATAAATGACCTGTATTAAATACAGTAATGTTTAGTGTAAATGCATGCAGCATTAATTATCTTTCGCATGGTTTAAATAACAAATATTCCATTGAAATGGACCGAAATCATCGAAAGGCATTGAAATATTATTACAATGTAAAATATAAATTTTTAAAAAAGTCTCACATTGTTCCGATGATAAAAATTGTTAAAATTCGTACATGAAGATTTGGTGCTGGTCAACCCAAGGACCAAGGAAGGGGTCAATTACGGGGCACTTAGGCAATAAGCCTTTATCCCCACATCACCAATTATTATATTATCGCCAAAAGAGGGGTTCCGCAAATAATGAAAATTTAGTGCCGAAATTTGGGAAAAACCAAATAAGAAACCTGCCTTCGCAGTGACAAAAAGGGTAAAAACACTGAAGGACTTAATTTAGTAAATTTTGGCGTCGAATAAGGGCCAGAATCAATTTAGAAGGGGTTACATCTTGAATTTAGATAAGCAGCTAGTTTTCCTTGAGGTGCTGGTCAATATGACAGCATTTCTTCTATTTGCAAGCAGTTTGTTATCCCTTCGTCTAAACAATGACAACTCTATTTTTCGAGGTTAAAAAAATAAAAATATAAATTGCTATGAATATCCTGTGCACAGAAAGAAGTGGCGCGTGAAATTAAAAGTTTAAATAGTTTCTGTAAAAGACACAGATAAAATGAGTCATTTATTATAAATATAACTCATCTAATTATATAATAATAATTATAATAATTTATATTGTCTACAGTTGTTTATAATAATTGCAGCTCTATGAAACAAAGATTACAATAAAACAAATCATTTAAAATGCAATTTTATCTAGAGATTGCTTGAAACCAGAAAATTTTCTCTTAGAATTCCGTTTCAGGAAAAAACGAGGTATCTGCGTGTAAAGCATTTTCGCCCTTCTTAAAGTGTGCCTTCATGGTGTATTTGCAAAGCCCTTCCAACCCAAGAATATGAATAAGAATATCTCAATTCTAATATCCAAATACCAATCAGAAGGTCCAAAGTTCGAGTCCAGGAGAAGGTATTGCGAATGTTTCGCGTCTTCCACTCTGAAATAAAATGCCTAATGGTCTCTAAAGTGGTGCCCTAACTAAAAGATGCTGGACGGTAATTCGTCCTCACCAGGATTTGGCGAAAGGGATCCCACCTTCCCATTGTCCTTTAAGTAGAGGAGAATATAAAGAATGTTTTCCGTCCTTACCATATGCCTTCGAGGTGTAATTGAAAAGCATGTTGGCTAGCAATAAGAACGTCCCGAGTGCGAATCCAAGAGAAGGTAATGAGCATTTTTCACGTCTTCTGCTCCGAAATAAACAATCTGATGTGGACATCACATGACATCCTTAAATGGGCCTATTAAATTATAAACATTTTTTGCTGCACTTCATTTAAATTTATTTCCTGGAATTATTCTAATTTAATTAACCGATCCTTTAAAGCAAGGAAACTGACATCCAAAATGACAAATTTTGAAGTTAAATATCCCAGGTAATTATTGTCGTAAGGGAGTCAAATTTCTTGTATTTTTAATTTTTCATAACGAGTATAACACTAATATAAGTATAGGAACCGGGAGAACGCATTTAAAGTTAGATTTCGTTATTTGTGCAATTTTTTTCTTTCTTTTACATCTGACATTGTCAAAACATGAATATTTTCGTCATTTGAAACACTGCAAGTACATGACTACGACCAACGATTATGAAAATAAAAGTCGAGTAGGGGGATATGTAAATATATATATGTATATGTGTGTGTGTTTGTGTTATATACTTTGGGCACTGCCAAGTGCAATAAATAAAAGGGAGGGTCACAACTAGATGTTATAACATTACCATATCTAATCTTCTCAGGCTAATCGTTTTTGAGTCACGTGAGATATATACATACTTACGTACTTGCGTATACACATAATTAAAAAAAAAATTGAATCCATTTAAAATCCATTTTACAATCCGTTTTAGAAAAAAAAAAAAAACTTTTATTCTCTCCGTATAGACAGACGTTAAGCAAAAAATATTCAAACTCTATTCGGAAATGGTTAAAATGACTATTTCTGCTGAAATATGACGTCCGAAATTTTTCGCGATTATAATACTTCCTTTACTTCCTACAACGAAATAAAATCGCCTAACAGACTTTACAAGAGTAGTTGAAGAAGAAATTTATTCTGATAGTCAGTAGATTATACATGAGATATTTCAGATTTGACTTGCTAATGGGTGTCTTCACGATGAAATGCTAAGTACATAAAATAATATAAAAATATTATTAATTTTAAAGAATTTTATAATTATAATAAACTTTATAATTTTAGTTAACTGTTTTTTGCTTTATTATTAATAAATGTGACTTAGAAGACTTGATTCGGCCTTGAAGAGTACAATAGATCTTGGAATAACTACAAAATAAAAATTGTTTAAAATGTAGCAAATCATAAAACAGTAGAGAGTATATATAAATAATAATCTCTAATTATTTATCTTTAGCTTTTTAATAACTTACAGTTTAATTTATTGATATGATTGAAAAACTGAAGTTGATATGAGAAGCTATCATTAAAAATATAAGCCTTTAAAACGATAGAATTATATTACTTTATTATTACTTGCAGAATTATATTAATTCAAAAGCTCTCTGTAGTAGTTCAAAAGCTCTCCGTATTAAACACATAAAACGTAGAGTTTTATGTGTTTAATTTTTGTTTTTTAAAATATAAGAGTTTATGCCCTACAAAATAGCAACTTCCTCTCATTTTTAACTCGTGCTATCTGAGTCAGCTAACAAGAAAACCCATCTGCCTTTAAAACATCCGGACACCTAGCTGTCATACCATTTATCTGAGTTTAAAACGGAATTTAAAATCAACTACACCATTTTACAGAAACCCCTCAAAACAGATGGAAAAGGAAGCAGAAGTGCACGCAACTCATGTGCAGAACTCATATACAAAAAAATTCCATCTGCTAATAAATTAAACACGGCAAAAATATTGTTGGGGGAGGGGGGAGATGCTTTGTTAAAATTCTATTCGAATTAGTCGAGCACTAACCAGCCAGGTGCATTGAGGTAATCCATGTCATCGCGCTAAAAGGTCCTTCGATGAATCAGTAGCGAATTCCGACCCCTCCGAATCAAACGAGGGTGATCGCAGGGGTGCTTCGTAATTAATCGCGTCATCTGTAATAACAAGTAGTCACAGAGTAAGTATATAATACATTAGGGAGATAGGATCGTCAGGTGTTCCTCTTCTCACACCGTCAGCCCATTCATAGGCCACTGATTGGTTCATCTGATTTAGAACAAAAGGGATGAACAGGTGCTACGTAGGGTTGCCGGGATACATGGAATAGAGATGGCAACATCGCCAATGATATGACTATTGTAGTAATACATCTATCAATCACTGATCATGTGGGCTGTAAAGGCTATTGAAAAGATCCTCTTCTTTTGCGAAGGCTTGTCACTTTGGACTATGCTTGTCAAATTCCAAATCCAAGAAGACTTCTTTACAAAAGAAATTTTCTGAGGAGCCATTTTAGATGTTTAGGGTTCGGTTACAGTTAAAATTTTCACAACATTTCGTATTCTATTGTTCCATCGCCAACTTCATGAATGAATTCTTTTGTATTGAATACTCATAAATGTAATCTCCAGGACAGTTGTTCTCAAATATTTTGCTCTTGTGGCATCCTAGAAATGGTATTTGTATCTTATGGAACCCCCGCCTAATAAATTAACCCATTCATTATTAGCCTTTCGTCACTAGTTTTTGCGAAAACTTTGCTTCCGAAATACTAGGGCTGCAGGAAAAATTTTAATCTATTATAATGCCTTTAGATATTTACTGATTTTTTAAAAAATTTTTAATTTAGTTAATAACCTTTCGAAGGAGTGTTATAGTTTTATTTTAATGGTTTTTGCCTATCATATTTTATTAAGTAACCCGTCGAAGAATTATTATTGTTTTCAGATAGTTATAAAATCCTATTTTCCTTTAAAGAGGCATCTATGCTACTATATAATGCATAAAATCTTTTACAGGTATTATTTACTTCGATATTATAACAGCGCATTGCTCATAAATATAACAAAATGGATAATTTAAAAATTCATTTTATAAAATAAATTTTTAAATGATTCTCTTTATGGAGCTTCTTAAGAATATTTTATCAGACTTAATCGCTTTCTTTGCTCCCTCCCTCTCTCCGATTTCGCAGCTGTAATATAAATACACTAGTGAAATAAATTAGGAGAATTTTCATATTTGATCTACGATCTCCAGAACTACTGGACAAATTTTAATAAAAGTTTGTGTCAACATAGGTTGATGTAATACAAACAAAATAAACATTCAACAGTTATAATAGATGCACATGTTCGCGTAAAACACTCATGGGAATCTGAAGGTCTGAAACAGCGGTTGCAGAAGACACAAAAGAAATGGGTTAATAGGGGGTATGGTTCCCTCTTACAACCATACAGACCTCACAGCAGGATGTCATACTGGAAATACGGCAGTTTATCAGTGCCTGTGGCAATTGGTCTCACTCATTCAGCAACGCTTCCCCTCCCCAGACCGTCCCAGACATGCTTTATAGGGTTGAGGTCTGAAGATCTGGCCGGCCACTCCATCCGGCGAATATCCTCACTCTCGAGAAATTCGTCAACCAGAAGAGTTGTATGTGGCCTCGCGTTATCGTCCTGTAAGATGAACTCGGGGCCCATTGCACCCCGGAAAAGGTAAACATAGGGCTCCAAAACCTCATCTCTATACCTCACACCAGTCACAGAGCCTCAATCAAAGACGTAGAGAGGTGTGCGGCCATCCAACATAATGCTTGCTCAGACCATTACACCGCCACCGCCATAATTGTTGATTTCGCGCATATTGGAGGGTAGGTAGCGGGTCCCTGGCTCTCTCTCTCCATATGAAAGTACGGCGAGAATCGGTGTTTGGGCTAAAACGGAACTCGTCCGTGAACAGAACGGTCGCCCATTGCTCCGTACTCCAATCACTATGGGACCTGCACCATGCTAATCGGACTCTCCTGTCCGTAGATGTGAGCGGGACGCAAACAGCCGGTCTTCTAGCAAACAACCCTTTCTCATTCAGTCTTTTGGAAACAGTCACCCTTGTTACACGGGTTCCTGTGTCTGGCATGTAGGTCCCGAGACAGCTGAGAAGCTGTAGTTTCTCTGTTACGCCTATCTAAAATCGATAATAGCGATCTTCTCTGGCCATCGTGGCTCTTGGACGACCTTGCCCAGGTAGGCTGGCCGTATTTTCGCCAAACCAAATTGGGGTGTCTCGGTGCCACGAATTATGACAAAGAAAGACAATGACGGAAATATTTTGAACTTACGTTTTTCAGTAATAGCAATGTAAAAATTTAAGTATCAGAAGCAGATTGCCAGAATTAAACCATGAATATTTCTATTAAGAAATAAGATTACTGAACTAGTTTCCGATTTTCAACACTCTATAACAAAACATGTCATGTTCCATGACATGATCCATGACATGATTTTGTTTTATTTGTCTTAGAAATTCCAAAGCTTTCGTCTAATATATTCCAAAGCTTTTGTCTTATGTTCCATAGCTTTTCACAACGTTTAACACTGATTTCTCCTTTGCGGGTCTCGTCCTTCGATAACAGAATTTTATTTTTTTCTAATAGATGCAGTATCCTCTATAAGATCAAAAATGAACCCTATAAGAGCAAGAATAATCAAGAATATATATATATATATATAAA
>KK112163.1:595482-662622 GCA_000611955.2 Stegodyphus mimosarum
TATTTGATGAAATTGTATTTAGCATTATCGAATCTTTCACAGAGGCTCTTCTACATTTAAATACGTAGTTTTATTAATTTCTGCAGAATCTATAAACTGTTTTAATTTTGTAAAATTATTCTGGATTCATAAATTGTTTAAAATATTTACTTTTGTAACTGAAGTAAGGAAATATATAACTGAAGCATAGACGTCTGAGAACGGGGCAGATGTGATTATTTACCCGCATATTTCGCCTCTGCGGGTAGATTTAGAAATTTTTGAATTTTTTGTGAATAAAAATAAAACATTGATAAATCCTTTGAAATACATAAAGTAATAATATCAGTGTGCCTTTATGGGAGCTTTTTAATAAACTATGTCTACCATCTCTTCAGAAATAGTATACACCGTGTAAATTCCCCCCCACACCGATTTTCAAGTATTAAGATTAATAGGAAAAGGGGGACGGAAATACGCGTGTAAATGGTATTTATCAAAATACAGGACGGCCAGGAAATTATATACAAATAAAAGGTATTGTCCTGCTCAAAACGATGTTTTTTCAGCCCAGTTAAGAGAGATAGATGAATAATTAAATAGGTCTTACTTAGTGGAAGATAAACGCACAAATCTGAAGGTGATATTCGCAGAAATACTTCTGGGAAGAAGTTGAATATTCTGTAATTCACGGGCAGAAATCTCAAAGCAAGATAGCAAACCTTGTGACTAATTCGCTTTTTGGAACGTTCTGATACAAAAAGGTAGTTATAACCTGCATGGTTAATGGTTGTTTATCACAAGATCTTTCGCCACAAAAGACATTTACACACCGAACAGAAGTTGAAAAGTAAGTCAAATGAAGAGAATTAAGCTGACTCATGCAAGTTAACACTTTGCGTCGTTCCTGCTCTAAGTACAAAGAATATTGAAGCGTCATTCAAAATCAGGTAAAGAATAGGAAAGGGTGGAAAACCACACACTTTTGTGAGACATACTCTTTGTTACTAAAGGACATGTCAATGTATCATTGGACAACTAGAAGATCGACTATTATGCTTTTGTCCCATGTTGCTTACTTTGCAAGATTTTAAGTACCTACTTGATTTCAGCAGAAACATGTCAGTACATGTTTTCAAAATAATTTATGGCTGGGCGAAATGTGTAGGTTTTACAAATACGATATTGATGCTGATGCTTCGATTGATCAGGCAGATGACTGAATATGTAACCAAACTGCTTCTAGCGATCAAATTGCCGCTCTTTGGTCTTTTAAATGGTGCTTGCTTTGAAAGAAGCAATAATTTTACTTTAGAAATATAATTTGAAATATCACCCTGTGATACCCTTTTTTTAACAATCAATAACTTAAAATTACAGTATACATATAATAATTTGAGAACGGTTCCAATATATGTCTCATATCAAAGTAATAAATGAAAGAAAATAATTGCGATTTTGTAATTAACTACCACAGGGATGATATTTTTAGAGTATGACACAGCAGAAAAGAGGTATGGTTTGGGCAGCAGTGTACGTCGGACCGGGTGACTACTTCTAGTACTTTCATACTAGATCTAGCAGTTTCACATATTTTTAATGTTCGAGTACGTTTACTAATAGATCTAACACTTTTTGCTTTTCGCATAATAGCGATAAAAAACACGAGAGAATTAGTCGCATGGATTCATTCCTCGGCTTGAGTGCAGTGGAAGATGACAAACAAACCGGATCAGTTTTAACTACATTGAAGAAAAAATTAAATAAACCATATTGTCTCTTCTCAGTACTTATCTTAACCGGAGTCATAAATCTAGATTTAGACTACTACTTTTGGTGTGAATATCGCCTTTTTCTTCTAATTTCATTAGCAAGGAAAAACTAAAAATAGCAGTAAAATATTTCAGGAAATCTTATTGTGTTACAAATAAAGTCAACTGAGAGGATAAATTCAACCAATAATGCCTAATTTTTTTAACGTAGAGTATATATGGGGGCAAGATTCAAAGTTTTCTGAAGAGAGTAAGTTCCAGAAAGGTACACTTTAAAGTGACAGAGAGAGACTTGGTAAGCATTTCACTTTAAAGTGAAATGCTTATCCAGTTTTGGAAGAAAATGCCTCATAACTTTTGACTTGAATAAATCTCATTAAATTAAATACCTACAAATATCTTGATACAGAACGACATTTCTCGAGGATTGTAAGAGCAGTGAAAAAGGATCAAGAATTCATGGTCTTCTGGAGAAAAATTTTTGAAATAAGAGTTGTTGTAGTGGAGCAAATATTTCCAAATTTAAAAATATTATTTAGAACTTTGTCTCCGACATTTGTCGGTAGCATCTAAAAGTATATTTTCAGCAGTGGAAAAGAATGGGAGTAAAATAAGGATTTTAAAGAAAGGAAAATTAAAATTGCATATTTTGTAACAATTTATTAATTTAGCAAAATCTGTTTAAAAAGTACTTCCAGTTTATTAACATACTCAATAAATGAAATATCTAATCGCAAATGAATTAACTAAAATACCTCTATACGTAGCGAAATAGTAAATAATTACAAATGAATAAGCTTTTGTAGATAGATGACTGCGGTGAGTTCAGTGCTGACATTTTTTGTTTGATATTTGTCGGGCATATGTTAATTTAACAATTTTTAGGTTGAATTTGTTGTGGATAAAAAGATAATAATGTCGTAAAATATCCTAAAAAGATTGAAACAAACTGCAGATATAAATTAAAAGTATTTTTATAGATTTAATAGCTTTTTTTTTTTTTTCATAAATAGTACGAAATGCTTTTGTTCTTTGGTCACCTTAATGTCGAATCTCAGCCACACATGGACCTTATAAGAGAGGTCTTCTTATAAGGACCATACATCCACATATATGATGTTATAAAGTCATGAGCAACTCGGATTGGGAAAAGCACATCTGATGTCTGAGTTCGTATTTAATAAACTGACAAAGTGATTTAAGCGGCAATCTTCCTGCCCTCATTATTACGTTAGTTAGTGTCCGAAATCAAATTGTTACTTCTTATGGGAAAAAAAAAATTCTGAAAGGCTTCAGATTTTAAATTACGCCCAAAGGAGCATTTTTTCAACGTTTTGTGTGTTACCTTTACTTATTAAATGTCATGTTCTATGTACTCAAACCATAAAATTAAATTCAATATCGCATAATAATTTTAAAATCATCATATTTTTAGAATTTCCGATAGAGAGGAGTTTCGCGCGCTGGAGATAATTTTTTTTTTCGTACATTGTTGCTATTGCTCCCTTTGAAATCGTTCAGCTTTTTAATCAAAAATTCGTTGAAGTGTTGCCTAATATAAAATCGATAATAAAACAAATTTCAGATTCAAATTAGGGCTTCCACATGCCCATATTCTATGGAAGATTACTTTATTCAAATTTTGATGGCTCTAGGTACCCTTGTTTTATCACAATGCGAGAAACATGCATACATTTACGCAGATTTTTCATTATTTAATTTCTTTAAATATAAAACAGGGCTGCAATACTTTGTGGCAACAGTTTGAAAAGTAATTCAGACTTTTAATGTTTCCGATGCAAAATCGCAAAACGAAAACAATAGTCCTTCAGGAACAAAGCCCCTTTGGGAAAAAAATAAATAAAATAAATAAATAAATAAATAAAATGTCTTAAAGATCTCAGATTTTAAATTACGTCCAAAGAGGCGTTTTTTTAACATTTTGTGCGTTACCTTTATTTATTAAATATTTCCTTTGCACTTAAACCATAAAATTCAGTTCAAGAACAATATTGAAAAATAATTCTAAATGAGCATTTCTTTAGAATTTCCGATACACAGTCTCAAGCGCTGGAGATAAATTTTTTTCCCTCCTGTATAACGTTGCCATTGCTCGCTTTGAAATCCTTGAGTTTGTCAATCAAAAATCCGTTAAAGTTTTACAAATTATGAAATTGATAATAAAAAAAATTCCAAATTTAGTCTTGCAGGTGCCCATATTCGGAGGATTACCTTATTCAAAATTTGACGGCTCTAGGAACCGTTATTTTATTACAATGTGAGAAACATATGTACCTTTACGCAGATTCTTTGTTATTTAATTTCTTTAAATATAACACAGGGCGATAATATTTGGTGGCGACAGTTTGAAAAGTGATACGGGCATTTACAGTGAATCGACGCAAAATGCCAAAACGAAATTAATAGCCCTTCTGAGCTAACGCTCATTTGGGCTAATAATTTCCATATCTGAGTTTCAGTTCATTTTCAACCTTCCCAACATGTTTTCATTCTTTTCACGACAAAATATATGAGGAATAATTTTTAATAATGGAAAAAAATAGCTATATTTTAAAATTTGCAGCCTTATTTTTCATTAAAAAAAATTTCTTTACACGATTGTAAAAACCTAGCGGCTTCTTTCAACTAAATTTTGTTGATAATTTTAATCAGAAGATAATGCTTCGATTTTCGGGGGGGGGATAAATAACTGAAATCTTCAGATTACAGCTGGTTTATAAAAAAGAAGTTCACAATTAATAACTAAACAAAAGCAATAAAAAAAACTAAAAAAAACTTGACAGGACATACTTTTATTTGAAAACAGTATACCTCCTTCGTGGTGGGGAGCACGAGTAACAAGAATTATTTATGTAAGCTTATAAATAACCAAATTCATTTTAAAATGCAAAATAATTGTTAATTTACCTAAAACGTTTACTTCAATTAAACAACTTTTTGATTATTTTTGTAAAATTTTTGTAAAATAATGTAAAATATATCTAATTATGGTACTAGATGCGATTCTTGAAATTTCTAAATTCTAACATCCGGTTCCGACTGAAATAAAATGTGGTCATCTCTGATATGCAGGCTGGAGCAGGCGAAAGGCATTTGGATTTGCAAGAATTTCCAGATAGGGTAAAGATATACGAGATATTTGGCATTATATTTGGCTTTGCAATTCAGCATTTTGTAATCCGTGGAAAATTCTTTAGAGTCTAAATTAAAGTGCGGAAGCTATGGCAAGCAAGAACAGGGTATGTTTTCCCCGTCTGAAAGAAATTTGCTTAATTCTTTGATATGGTGCAGTGGTGTGCAAGGCAAAGTTACGCATTGTAAACTTAACCGCCATATTTTAGTTGTCACGAAATACTCAGATCATATGAGAAAGAATAAAAGAATTCAAAAATAATCACGCAAAAATATAAACCAAATATACATACTTTGAAAACTTGTCTTGCTCTTTCATCTCAACTTTAAAATCCTCATAAGTACTACCAGTGACAGAGTGGGTAAAAGTGTTTAGTAGTGGTAGCTTGAATCCAGGCAAACAGGCTGAATGCTTGGGTATTTTTCATGGTTTTCCCCATGGATAACGTGAATACGAGTCCCTCAGAAAGTCCTCCAAAAAGGCATTCCTCTTCTTAGGCAGCAGTTCTCCTGTACTTTGAATTCTATTCTTGAATTAACTTTTGAATTAATTTTTCAAAACTTTGCCTAAATAATTCCGTACAGCTTGTTTTTCTAAAATTTTTTGTTGTTTGATAACATCCAGCACATCACAATTTTCGTACCCTCACCTGGCTGCAACTTGCATAAATTTTATTACTTTTGCTTAGGTTTCACGGAAGGAGACAGGTGCTCATGCTAAAATAGTGTTTGTTTTAATTAGTGAAATGAAAAAGAAACATAAAAATATGATGTAGTGGTGTATATCTATTATAATAACCTCAAATTGAAACATTTATAAAAGCATTTAATTTCATAGTTTTTGATATATTATGTAAAATATTCATCGATTTTCACTCGAAATAATTTTTTTCTTAATTATATATATATTCCAATTTTTTCAAATTTCTTGATGTCGAAAACAAAAAGCAAAACCGGCAAAAGTAAATAAAAATAAATAAATAAAAAGTAAAAAAAATAAGGTGAATAAAAATAAAAACAAAATGAAAAATGTTTTAAAAATATGAACTTTGAAATAATTACGGTGGCAGTCTCTTAGTGATATTTTAGAGGTTAAGATGACACACGGTTCAAGATCTTTTTGTGTTTCGGGAAAGAGGGGTTACCTTAAGATATAATGACCACGTTTACTGCATTAAGGGGATTGTTCGACTTCTGTTTTATATTCCCCACTGAAATTTTTAAACTGCCGTTAGGTATAGTAAAAATATATTTTATTTAATATACAGTCGATGTTAGCGAAAATCAGATAAATGACGAATAATTGCTAAATTCGCGAAATACTGGTATTTCGCGTTAGGTTGGCAGTTGAACGGAGTGGTTGCATGAGAATTTCCTGGTTATTCTGATGCTGAAAACAAATCTGAACTAGCCTTTTTACGAAGTCGGACAATAAAGCATCTATTCCCTTAGGCAAATATAATAAATAAAAATCAATAATCCAATATAACTCTAAGTGACATGTCAATCGCTCAACACTGGTAGTTCGTTCCGGGGTTCAAATCCCGGCGAACGGGCTGGTTGTATGCACATTTTCGTGGTTTTCCGCATGTTTAACGCGTATGCGAGTCAGTTTCCCTTAAAAAGTCCTCCACGAAGGCATCCCTTCCCTTAAGCAGACAGCCTTCGAGTGCTTTGCCATAATCAAATAAACCGAAACAAACCTAAGTGACATTTGATAGGAGAAAGGAATAACTATCTTAGAGCCACGATCTGCTCACAAGTCTCGAAATTACTTTTTTCATTATTTTGCATTTTTATATTTGTATTACTTTTTTTTAAATTATTTCATTATTTTGGATATCGTTGCATGTTGCATTTCTAATGCACACAAAATAACAGGTAAAGCATAATTTTTGGTTTGTATTCAAGTTATATAGTGTAAATTCTACACTTATATTCAATTATACTTACATGACGTTACACAAAATACAAAAATTTTGTTACATTGACTGTGACTAAATTCACCGTAAAATGATTAAACATTACAATTAGGCAAGCAAGGAATTTTTATATAGATCTAATTTGAATGAAACTCTGCCGATTTCGAAGGCAATAAGCTTCTGTCTTCTTCAGGAGAAAAAAAAAAAAAAAAAGTTGTCGTTGAAGAACAAGGACCTAGTATGTATGATCGCCCTCAAAATCGCTAAAATTTTATTCAAAATCTGTGCCAGTTTAAGATGGTTTTTAGCCTAATTTTTAATACTCTATTAGCAGTTCCATTTGGATCTCTGCTATGTTTATGGCATTCGTGGCGATTATAAAAGTAATGTCTTATAATGAGCAGTTGTATGTAAATTAATAATTTCTGTATGATATTCTTTTCAGATACGCATCCCAAAATGCCAATAAGCGATAGTACGACAAATATTGCAGCCCGTTTTCGGAAGGCCGCGGATTAAATGCTCTGTCGGATTCAAAACCCCAGCGGGTAGTGGTCTGATAGCGAATGCACCGGGGGATTATGGGAAACCACAACATGGATACGAGATTCAGACCTCAGTGTGTATACGACGACTCTTTACTGGCGGGTATAGAGATTTCAGGAAGCTATTTCAGTATCTGATTACCTCTTCTTGCACATCACTACACGATTTAATAGACAACTGTCCGCAGAGGAGGTAGGACCCGTTTGTTTAGATATACAGTGATTCCTCCTGTGTGTTATTCTAGATAAAATCCCCTTGGACATTGCTTGTTGAAACAATATTCGAACAATCACTGGGGGCTTTAGAATAAGTTCTTTATACTCTTCATGATTGGTCTATTAAACCGTTAACGCTTTACATTCAAGCAGCTAAATAACGATAACAATACTTAGCAATTATATAACATATAAGTAAATTAAAAGATATTAGTATTTTTTTAAATATACATACTCTGAAAATCATGAATATTATCTACATATAAAACTTATAAACATCGTTATATCTGGAATATCTCTGAATAGTACAGAATTTATTTGTAAATTACAGTAAAAAACGCCAAAATTGTCTGCCTCCGTTCCCAGTCTCGAAAAGGAATATTAAATATTGATGGCCATTTGGGGCCAATCATTTGGGGCCAAAGTTCACTAAGATTTTCGGTTCGCATAGTACTTAATGCATCAGAATTTTTCGCAGTGCCCAAAGTTAGAATACAGACGTATCCTAACAGTTACAGTGTGCAACTGATAGCAATTAAAATAGTTAAGTTAAAAGATTTGACTTAAACACCACATGATTTCCTTGTACGGCCTATTAAATTATACACATTTTTTGCTGCGCTTCTTTTAAACCTATTTTTTTAAAATTATTTTAAATTAATTCATCCAAGGCTAGTTGAAAATGACATCAAAACTTGCAAATTTTGAAACTGAATGAATGTCCCGGTCAATTTTTGTCATACTGGAGTCAACTTCCTATACTTTTGTTTTTCCATAACGAGTATAAAATTTTCCCAAATATACGATTAATTGTCCGAAATAATAATAAAAAAAAATTAAATTTTACATTGCCAAAACATGAATATTTTCGTCATTTCAAACACTTCTGTAACTGAAAGTATTATCTACGATCAACGACTGTGAAAATAAAAGCCGGGTAAGGATGTGTGTGTGTATTCATATATACATGCTTTTATTACTGTCGATTGCAAGCAAAAATGAGAGGTGCACAACTAGATGCAATAACAGTCCCATGTACAAAATTTTAGTGTTCTATGGCTAATCGTTTTTGAGTTACGACAGATACGTACGTACAGTCACACACACACACAAAAATCCATTTCGAATCCATTTTACAATCAGTTTTTCAAAAAAGAGTCTTATTCGGTCAGTATGTATAGACATCACTCAAAAAAATAAGTATTCGGAAATGGTCGGAATGAATACTTTCGTCGAAATCTGATAACGAAATTTTTCGCGATTAAAATACTTCCTTTACTTTGTACAAGGAAGTGAAAATAAGAGGAAGAAGCATTTCAGATTAAAAAAAAATTTTTTTTTATAAAATATGTACTATATAAGTATATTTCGAGCAATCTCATATTTGCATAAACGAATCGCAATTAACGCGAAGTGCAAACTCTATTTTCTTTCCACATCTTCTGAAATCATGGAATCAAACTGGACATAGACTCCTTACTTCCTGATCCTCAGTGATTTGTCTTACGACTTTGCCTTTTTATGAAAGCAACTGCCGAAAGTATTTTTTTCAGTAAAAATATTACATAGCAGACTATTCATTTTTAATTAGTATATTCAAATGTCAGTAAATATCTTGAACCGAATTTTATGTTCAGTGTATTGCCATAAAACAGCTCAAATTGTTTTTCTGCTGCAAAAATAAATTCAGATGCAGCTTTGATTCTGAAAGGGCGCTGAATTCATGCTATTTATCGGTTTTATCTACTTCAAAGTAATTTCGAAGCCATGCAAACATGTCGAAATTATATTCTTGAAAATAGCTTTAACTGATAAATTGCTAGGTGCTTTTCAGAAACGGAGGTTTGTATACTATCTATTTAGATAGTCTTCCAATTATAGCACCAGCACACCGATATGCAACTTTAAAACCCCAAAGACATTTCTTTATTACTTCTCTGAAAGTTTAGAATATTTCGCGGTGTTCTTGAAATCTTAAAAGCAACCCAAGGCGCTCAAAGGCAAAGAATACGTATTGTGGCTAGATTTTAAAATTCTTTTTCCCCCGATGTCTTAATTTTGTGCCTTCCTTTCCAATTCCTCATTTTCCGGTGCCCTTCTTTCCGTTTCCTTTTTTTTCCAGGTAACTTTTTTTCCGCGCGCTTCAGATAATCATCTCCAGAAAGTGCCCACCAGAAGAGGTGCCCTTATAAAAAATGGTGCAAAATAAATAAACAAAGCATATGCGTATTAATATGATACAAGGGGAGGAGGAACTGGTTTCCCGAATGCCTATGTCGCCTTTATCGTAAATGATTTTTTCCCCCTGGACTTCAAAAATCTGAAAGCCTTCACATTTTGTATTACGCCCAAAACCGTTTCGAGAGCATTTGAGTTAATGCCACTTTGAACGAAAAATATTTAAAAATATCATATCTTTAGAATTTCGGATAGACAGTCTTGCGCACTGGAGACAAAAATGTTTTATTCCCTACAGTGTTACCACTGCTTGCTTTGAAACTCTTGAGATTTCTAACAAAAAATTCCTTAAAGTTTTACAAAATAGGAAATAGATAACAAAGCAAATTCGAAATTCAAAATTCGGGTTTCATATTCCTGTAGAGGACTACGTAATTCAAAATTTAATAGTCTAGATACCGTTGTTTTTTCGCAGTGAGAGAAACATACGTACATTCATGCAGATTCTTCCTTTATTTAATTTCTTTAAATATAATGCAGGGCGATAATGTTTGATGGCAACAATTTGAAAAGTGATTCAACGCAAAATGCCGTTTCAAGACTAACAGTCTTTCTGAGCTAACACAACCCTTAGGGCT
This sequence comes from Stegodyphus mimosarum, assembly GCA_000611955.2. NCBI lineage: Eukaryota > Metazoa > Arthropoda > Arachnida > Araneae > Eresidae > Stegodyphus > Stegodyphus mimosarum. The sequence goes on from KK112163.1 coordinate 605,886, forward strand.
AATAAATGTTTACAGTACGGACACTTATAAATAATAAATATATAGAAACTGCCGTTTAAATGATAAAATCGGTTTATTAAAAAGTATGTTGCATTCGAGATTTATAATTACTATTTCGTAAAACCTCCATAAAAGCACCAGTCATGTTTCCTGATGATTTTGGTCTTCTGTATTCTTAGAGAACAAGATTATCGAGGATGTTCAATGTGGATGCTTATTGATATTCATAGAAATACTAATCATTTTCAGAAATAATCTTTTAAAGAGAGCAATTGCAATGGGACGTTGCCTTGTTGCTATTAAAAAGCGTAATGAATCATAAAAAGCGTATTACTTACTACAAGTCGAAAAGGGGGGAAAATAAATGGTGAATGACTTATTTCAACAGTCATTCTTTTATTATAACCAAACCAATCCTTCTGCAGACTAAAATACTTGTTTCCAAATAATGTACAATAAACCTGGCGTTTAAAGTTGTATAAAGCGAAATGCACTGGCACTTGTTGTTGGTACAAATTTGATAACCTTGACACAAAGCTTTAAGTTAATTACTACTCATGAACGTGTAAATTACTACTCATGAACTTTCAAAGGTGTGAAGATTAGTATGGTTAAGATAAAGCTTATTTCGATTATTGACAATAAAACAATACATTTGATTACATAATCATCATTCGCTTTCTATGGATTTTAGCTTGTTTGTTTGCTTACTAGTTAATCTGTTTGTTGGATCAAATCTTGAAATTAATACTTTACCCTATTTCACGCAACCGGCTTCCTTGAAATTTTGTGCATAAACATATTTCAGTGCCATTACGTTTTTCTACAGCGAGCGAGTTTTCTCAAAATTCGATAAAGATTCTTTAAAAATTTAGAGTTTAGTTTTTCGCACATATAAAAATTTAACTATCAAACGAAGAATCATAGAATTTCGATCTTTAAACCAGATAAATGAAAAAATAATCTTCCAAATGAAGATTTTTCATAATCTACAACACAGTTCGTCGAATTTTGGCAGCTTTTTGGTGGCTTTTCAAAATCGATCATTTTATTGTGCAAATATTTTCTTTTTCCCTTTTTCATTTAAGGTACAACTTCTGACAATAAACATTTTCAAATCAAAGAATCTGAGTTTGTTGAATTCTAAATTCCTCATGATTTTAAGCCATCATGAAATGCCATTCTTAAATCAGATATAAATTTAAAATAATTTTACATCATCGGATAGATCAAAAAACGTCAAGCATCATTGCTGTATTGAATTAGAAGAAGCAAGTTTTCTACATTCGAAGACAATGATTTTTTTTTTACTATTATTTCCTTAATATTCTGTGGACAAAATGTATTAAAAAAATAAATAAAAAATAAAACTTAAACATATGCTTGAACATAACTTGAACATAGTTGAACATATGCAAAATATTCAGTTATTCTTTAATCACAATATGACCTTCAATTATCTTAAATACCTCTTATAATTTTTATTTAAAACCGTTATTGTTAGTAGCTCCATGATTTCCTTTTTGATAGACTTTTTTAAAATGCATTTAGTGAATTTAGAAACTCGAAAAAAAAATTTTACACATATTTTATTTCTTCAGTATTAAGAATTGTGTTTCTAATTAGGATGCCCAAGACTCATTTTTATAGAATGGTAATGTAACGGCTCTTAACTTTCCATTAAAAGCTTTTTACAAATTGGCTCAGGTAGTTTCGACATAGGTTCAATTCCAGGCAAACGGGCTGGATACACCGACATTTTCGTCGTTTTTCCCATGTGTAATGTGTATACGAGCCAATTTCCCTTGGCGCGTCCTCCACGAAATCATCCTTCCTCTTAGGCAGATAGCCCTATTGTGCTTTGCTTAAACTATTTACAGATTGCCTTCAGGATAGATGCATAAGGTTATTCCATACAAACGAACAATAAAAGTAAAGTTCTTTGTTTGTGACTTGGATATTGCAGATATTTTTTGGCGTAATTGGTTCACTGAGCACATACGAAATCGTTTTGTAAATGCAACTCCCTAAAGAAATACGAAATTCGGTTATATTAAATCTCATTGTATTTCGCATTTTTCAAACCGCAATTCTGGAATGAGATGTTTCGGCCATCAATATCGGAAATGCCTTAATTTAAACTTAGCAGGATTTAAATTGTTCAGTAATGAATGTGCAACGTATGATTCACATACAATGGATATGAGTTCTGTGATATTCAGCAGTGCGTAACAAAAATTACTAACATTTCCGACAGTTAACAAAAGTGGGAAACAATAACTAGTTTCTCTAAAACCTTCATTTATTCTTTGATGTGACTTACTGTGGTCTGTGCTGTTTGGACTTGCGAGCTGAATTCAGAGCAATGAATCAATTTACTTAAATGGATGGAAAACAATGTCATTAAATCGGTAACTCAATAGATGGCAGCACTTACAGATTGCGAAAAAAAAAAGGGCAAGGACGAAGACGAGATCGGTGTCCTAAAATGTTTGGCAGAAAACGGAAGTTTGGAATCATAAAACTACATTTGTGCGTATATTGATTTAGGAGTTGATGCATAAAGACATAGTTTCAGTCATCGGAGTGACTGAACATTTCTTCTTGAGAAGCATATTCGTAACTTGAATTACACAATGCAATGAGCGCAAAATCCCGTCTATGTGTTTTCTCTCTATATCTTCATAGCAAACTGATTTCGATGCAATAAAAACAGTGCAGTAACGCAGAGAAGAAAGTCGTTAGAACAAAAGTATAATTTAATATTAAAAAAAAGGAGGGGAGAGGATAAACTGAATTTTATTTAGTTATACATAGCCGAGGAGATTAAAATTCAATTTAAATTATTAAAATTCTCTTTTATTCACATTAATTTCGTATGAATTTGCACAACTTCATTAGTTTCTAATTAAGTTTCATTTTCAGTTACTGCTCTCGTAACTATATATACATATTTTAAAATTAAGTTTAAATAGTTTTTCGTTATCTTATCAAAATCAAGCAGTTTAATTTTTATTTAAAACAGAATAACAAAATAAAAATAAATATGATGAATACACAACAAATCATATTGAATCTTACAATCTTAAAAGCGGTATCATTAAATAAAAATTATGCAACTGTATACAAGTTGACAGCTGAAAAACATACAGAAACACGAAATTCCGCGTTAAGCGTTTCTATTATAGCTTAAATACTTGAATCTGTATTGACTTTTGGCATTTATTCGGAAGGAGTGACTTTTTTGAATTAGAAACAAATTTTGGCTTTAAAATCTGCAGTTAATTGTAATTTTATTTTAAGGCAGATGATCTACGTATAAAAGAATCTTATTTTGGATTCGAGGATTCTAACTTTCAAAGACAGCAATTAGTAAGAAGAAACGATTTAGTAACTAGCGTTAGTGTAATACAGAAATGGTAACACGAAGAATTTTATTTTATTTTATTTATTTAATATTTTTATATGTGAGCACTAGCCATTTTAGGTTTTGCCCACTAGTAAAGCCAGAAGCGGTGGTCATTTTATTATGGAGGAATCTAAGAGGCGACCACTGTTACCTTCTCGGAAGAGACAGACAATTTTACATCCATGCCTTATTCCTGATTCGAACCTGGGTCCTTCCGTAGGGTAGTCAGAGCCATGAACCACTTTCCCCGTCTGGGCGGCAGATAGGACAAGGGTAAAGATATAAAGAGGGTAAAGATATAGTACTTGGTGGCAACAATTTGAAAAGTTGTAGAGTCATTAGAATATTTTTTAAAAGCAGGAGTCATGAAAAATGAAAAACGCCCTCGCCGGTATTCGAACGACGGACCTCTCAAATACAAGCCAAACGTGCTGACCACTACACCACAAAGGCAGTGGAAAGAAAGGGAGAAATACCTTAAAAAGTCACGTAGGCGTTTATAGCGATGCGACGCAAAATGCCATTTTAAGCCCACTTCTGGGCCCTTTGGGCTAAAAACTATAAATTTCTTTATTCATACATAACTTTACAGTCACTTATAGAGTATATTTGTTATTCAAATGCTTCCTCTTTCATGATATTTTCGCATCTACCTGATACTGCGAAATTTTCTCAGTGTAATATTCAGTTTTAGTTTCATCAAATTACTAGGGTTTAACCTTACTGTGTGTAATTCCTTATAATCCAATTTATGCACTATTAGCCGAATGGAATTTGTTTTCGCACTCTATTGGCAGTATATTATTTACCTATCAGTGAATGGAAAAAATATTTATTACAATGCTTAGCACGGCACCTGCTGCGTTTTAGTTTTAAATATGCAACTAATAATCCAAAAGCTAATCTGTCCGGTAACTGATCAAGTTACAGTACAAGAAGGCGCTCTGATTTAAAGGAAGAATGCCTTTGTGAAGGGCCTTCTGATCGGAAACAAGTTTGCATTCACATTACACATGGAAAAAATTATGAAACTCTCCCCTTTTGTCGGAAACCAAATGTAAGTCGAACTACCAGTATTTAGTAATTTTATTCATTCAGTTACAAGAAAAGAATGTTTCTCCACAAGAATAATGTAAGTTTAATGTTCTACTGTAGACATTATTTCTAAGAACATTTGTCTACAATGCTAATGAAAATAGTTTCCCAGTAAAATGAGTTTAAACACTCGAACTTACGAATTGTTACGCAAAGCTGTTACAAAAAAGTTACGTAAAATAGAAACTTCATAAATATGAATGCTATTAATGAGACAATTAACTTTTTTAGTATAAATTTATATTGAAAACTGAGATTTATAAAAATCAGTTTTCATTTAATCCATTTAATCCACAATTAGGAAACTTCAGTCTAACACCTAAAAAAAAATATCTTTAAAATTACAAAATGCGCACACACACACACTAAAAAAAACTGATTGTACAGTTTCAGATTTTAACGGTCGTCCAAAAGGGTTTTGTTACAGTTTTTTACGCTCTCACTGAGTTCGCAGTCTACCAGTCTGCTGTTGTACTCAATCCTACTAATCCATCCTTTTTTGTCTTTTTATCTTTATTATTAAGCATCGTTTTCTTCGCACTTACGCCATATGCAAATTAGCAGCAAAATCACAAACGTTTTAAAACCAGCATAGCAATATAGCTTTAGAATTCCCGATGGAGTGTTAAGACAAGGTTTACATTTCTTCTATTTTTTTTTCAGTCTTTCCTCAATTTATCATATCAATGTTCAGTTTTCTTTGTCTTTTTATTATTAACGTTTTATGTGTTAGCTTTATTTATTAAATATCAAGTTCTTCGCACTTACGCCATATAAAATTCAATTCAAGAGATGAAATATTTAAAAACAGCATACCTGTAGAATTTAAAAATAAAGTCTCGTAAGCTGGAGATAAAAATACTTTATTTTGTACAGTGTTGGTACTGCTCGCTTTCAAGCCGTTGAGTTTGTTAATCAAAAATTCATTAAAATTTTATGATATATGAAGTAAGTAATAGAAAAATATAACGTCTCTATGAAAATTAGATAGATAATAAATTAAATTCATTTTTATTATTTAAATCAATCGGATTAAAAAACAAGAAACGATTATTTTTAAGAACTACATCTATTGGTTTCAAATAGCTTAGTTTGTGAATGCACAACAAGATTCAATCTGAAAGATAAATAAATGTCTTACATTTTGCAGAGCAGCAACAGACTCAATCATTTCGAGACTGATAGCCTCTTTTGGGCTTTTTTTTTTTTAAAAAAAAACTTGTAATCTATTTTTGGTATGCAGATTTCAGTTTATCACGTGCACATTTTTATGGTAAGCAATTACCGGTTTTCCTATAATAGGTTTGCAATTTAAAAATTAGTTCCTCAGAGATTAACGTTTTAGAATAGAAGTTATATTTAAAACGAGGTATTCAAAATGGCCGAAAAAATTGCTGCAATATTATTCTGTCGTAAATTAACTCCACATGGAGACTTCTGCATAAAAGAAAAGACCTTAATCATTCAGTTTACTTCACTGGATTTTCCCTGGTCGATTTATTTCGGTAGATCGTTGGAACAAGAGGCTTAAAACAAATGTAACAATGTTCATTTCGTAAGGATATTAAATCCGTTTACCGTAAACTATAAATACACTGCTGGCCACCCATATTGCAACACCAAGAAAGACAAGAGATATCATAACAAAATTTATTTCGTAGATAACATGTTGACCAAGCATCAAATGATTAAATTTATAGACTTCTGTGAAGTGTGGTTCTTTCCAGAATCAGTAGCCAGAGTAGCCGCTATTGTTGGAGATCGCCGCTGCCACACCCTCGGCATTGATTCTTTGCATCGGCTTTGATTCGGCAAGAGACTTTGGATGTGTTAGGATACAGCAGACCAAGGAGCTTCCACACGTTGCCAAAGTTGATCTGGTGTGGCAGCTTGAGATGTAATCTGGGTCAATCGTTCAGCAACCATGGGCCACATGTTTCCTATCGGCGAAAGATCCGGAGAGCGAGTCGGCCAGGGAAGCAATTCAATCTGGCGATTGACGAAGAACCCTTGGACAATGCGTGCAACGTGTGTTCGCGCATTATCCTGTTGAAATATGGCTGTGGGCAAGCCCTGAAGGTAAGGAAGGACAATTGGCTCCCACACCTCGGAGATGTAGCGCTGGCTGTTTAAATTACCGGCAGTGCGTACTAGAGGAGCGCGAGAGTGATATCCAATACCGCCCCATACCATAATATCCGGTGCAGGTGCATCTTCTCTCCAAGGTGTCTCCAGACAAGAATCCGACCATCTTGGTGTTGCAGACAGAAGCATGACTCGTCAGTAAAGACAATTTCATTTCATTGTGCCGTCCACACCCTTCTTTCATCTTACCATTGGCGGCGGAGACGTCTGTGGTTCTGCGTCAAGGGTAGACGTAGCAGGGGACGTCTTCCGGACAGACCACTCTGCTGTAAACGGCGTCGAATGGTACGCGCAGACACTGGATGACGCGTTGCAGACTGAATGTGCTGTGCTATGGTTCGCGATGTGACTGAGCGATCCGTCACTGCCATGCGCACAATGTTCCTGTCATCACGTGAAGTGGTGCACGGAGGTGGATGCGATCGAACACGTCGGTCCGTCGTACCCTCCTGCATCCAACGGTCACATATCTGCATTACAGTTGTTTGGTTTCGCCCAACACGACTACCGATTTCCTTGAAAGATAATCCACACTCTCGGTAGGCCACTATCCTTCCTCTGTCGAACTCGGATACTTGATCAAACGATGGTCGCTGTTTACTACGAGGCATAATTAATCTTTTTTTTTTTTAAACCACAAGAAAAACACAATTGCCGAATTTGAAATCGTCGAAAGCTCCAATCCTTAAATAGCGTTTTGAAGTGGCGCCACAGGCGCGCGTGATGTGCGTCTGCACTCAAATTCTAATCGTTTGCATATCTCACCTCCGCTAATGCATGTTGTAAATTTCATGTTATTTGCATGCTTCCTTCAGGGTGTTGCATTTATGGTGGCCAGCAGTGTAGCTTTATAGGTTTTAAAAATTGTTAAAAGGTTTAAAACTGCAGTTTTATCATTATTATTATTTTTAAAGGGATTTAAGGAACTGAGACTGAATTTTATAGATCGGACTGTTAATTTTTTCGTTTTCCCACTCAAATCTGAATGAGTAGAATATTTATTTCTTTTTCACAATAAAGTCGTTCTAATTTTGAGTACATTTCAGATTCTTTTTCATGCAACTTCGGGTAATGGATATGTACGAGTAATCATTAATTCTGTTGTCGCCGAGAAGGACTATAATTTCAGAGGCGGTGAATCAATTTCAGTTATTTCAAAACCAGTAATTAATTACTAAATTTTCTAACATGTACTTTAAAGCAACGCCGAAAATTTTGGATTTGAGTATTCAAGTCTTGCGAAGTTAGTTATATCTACATACCTATAGCAGCTACTGATATCTACATGTTTGAGCAAATGTTAAAATCTTTACATTACTTACAATTGTGTTCTTTTTTTGGGGGTGAGGTTGGGGAATATTTCCTATGTTTTTCTAAAACACATACAAGCTATGTTTCTACAAAACGCACCCACATCTATCTATAAAACATAATTTAATGAAACTAAGTTTCTACATCTAACTATGAATTTCTGTGCTATAGTTTAGTAGTTTGAATGGGCGAATATTCATGATTATAACTTTACTTTGTTTACGCTTTTTCTCCTTTTTTTAAAACTCAGATGCAAAATCTTTTAACAGCGGCCGAGCGGTAAAGTCGCTGAACACTGGTAATTCGACTTGCGTTTAAATCCCGGTTATATTTTCCTGAATGTTGGTTCTTGTTACGAAGTTTATTGCCATTGTCAAGTGTTTAGACCTACTTTTTTTAGACCTACTGTCTATCAGAGTCGCTGAATTTTGCTATATTCTGACTAATATTTTCTCTTATTTCAAAATTTGTTGCCAAATTTGGCAAATTTCGAGACGTAAAGTTTTCAGCTTTACGAAAAATATTTATTAATTAACTGTAAACAGTTAGATACACAGAATTTCGTAAACTTAAGCTAACAAAACTGATACAAATTCACAGCAAACAAAACAGAAAACAAACGTGCATGAATCAAAGAGTATATAAATAAATATTCGTAACATCACAAATATTTAGTTATATCTATAGCATCATTCATTCACATTAAATCTTTAAACATTTCCTTTCCCATCAGTATATGAGGCAAAAGTAATCACAAGATTATTCTCATTGTAATTGAAACTTGTTAATTTCTTTTTTATCGATTGTCTTGTATTAGCTTGCCAGAACAAAAATTTCATTGATAAATAAATGTCATTAAAAGCCAGACCAGTTAAAAAAATAGTACGTTTTCAAAAACTTTTAAAAAATATTTTCTTCTTAAGACAGTTTTTAGTATCTTCTCGGACTAAACAATACGCGCCAAAACAATTTTCCTAGAAAGGTATGTATGCTAATTTGGCACTTCGATCAAGAAACAACTTTTATTATTAGCTCATTACTGAATGGATTAATTTTGTAGATCCGGAAACAGGCACTCATACGTATACTGCCGAGCGTTAATGGGGATCGGCTAAACGAAGAAATAAAATACAACGCGGTAATCTCACGTTCTGTCTGTCAGAATTTATTTGGTGAATGAAGCAAGAGGAAGGAATTATTTTGATTTCATTTTAGAGGCAATAGGCAAAACGTTTCCACCTGAAACAAACACTAATTGGCATGAGCAACCCTCTTTATACCCTTTTCATAATTAAATTCATATTTCACATTTTCTTATTATTCATTATTATGTGTTATTATATCATATTATTTGTTCTTACAATTTTACGATATTACGTGCAGATAAAGGAAAAGTATGAAAATTCTGGCCGAGGGTCTGTAAATCAAGTACTTTTTAATTCATCTTCTTGTACAGTTAGCCACTGTAGAAACTTTTTCAAGCTATCGTATTTAATAAATTAAAGACCCCCACTCCTTAAAGATACTACAGTCACAAATATCCATGATTTCCTCGGGATTCGAACGTGAGCCTTTCAGAGTGGAAACATTCTTCCTCGATATCATAATTATCGCTATTTATCCCATACTGATCATTATCAATATTTCCTCCAGATCACTATGCTGACATAATGACAAATATTGTTCTAATGAAGTGTAGAAGTAGTTTGAATATCACGTATGATATTATGCTAAAGAACTTAGAATACCATGTGTTATTTGTTGAAAGATGTTGCGCAAATGCTGATCAAAGGCTGTTACATAACATCAAATGAGAAACAGTATGTAGCCACCTGCTGCTGAAACTATAGGAATGTAGCTTGACTGAAAAAAAAATTAGAATATATAACTTACAATTCAAACTTAATATATTTATATTCTTAAAGGTAAAACTACATGTTCTGAATTTATAGTTAGATTATGCTAGTTTTATGCAAAAGAAAATTTTCTTTATTTAGTTTTCAGTATTCTTATATCTTCCGAAAAACTAACTAAAATTTTTTTACGGATACAATTCCTGTTCAATATGCTAGGTAATCTCTTTTGGAAAGTTCATGAAAATATCTATCGAGAGAATTTAACCAATCACTGAAGGTTTTTTTTATGCAACATTTAATGTTCTAAATGTAAAACTATGACATATTCGAAATTTAAAACTTAGCACAAAAAAAAAAAAAAAAGCAACCTTCAATTAACGTAAATTTATATTAAATGCTATCGGTTTCGAAGACGAAATAACATATATTCTTCTTTTTTAGAAGAGAAAAAAATTGCCAGACATGCAAAATTACAGCAACAGTAGTTTTCGAAATACTCAAAACACGCAGAGAGTTTGAAATGCCTAGAATTTCACATGCGATTACTTAACTCGAGTAGGAAAAATAATTTCAACAAGAAGGATATTAACAGAACTCGAACCGGAAAACAATATCTATAGATAGGTGAGAAGCTTAAAAAATATTTATCCAGATAAATATTGCTATCTCACAAGATAACGTTTTACTCATTTTTAGTGCAAAATGCGACAGAATTTAGATTTCGAAATATAATTTTTCTTTTTCTTTGAAGGCAACATTCATGATATTCTTTGTGCTCTGGGGCCAGAAATTATAAGAAAATGTACTTTTGTCTAGTCTAATGTACAAGGTATTTCAGTAAAAAGAAAATTTAAAATCTTTCAGCCGCGTACATACAGCAGAATTCCTTTTAACTGGCAGCAGCGAGACCTTGTTGATTTTAGATAAAAGAATTTTGCAGATAATTGAATATACATTTCTAGAACTTATCTGTGCGTGCTTTGTAACGCTTACCTAGAAATCGTAATTATGCGGAAGTCCCTCAGTTGTATTTTTTCTTTTTTTTATCTATTAGATTATTAAAATTAAAGCACATATCAGGATTTTATATTTCAGAAAAACACTTTTAAACAGCATTTTAAAAATACCGTATTTATTATCACGTGATAGTTATGAATTTCGTAATATAATGACATATTGCTGCGAGCATCCTCCGGCTTAAAAGATTGTCGCCGTAGTTTTAAAAATTCGGTGCGCATACATTAAAGCTTTATAACATCAGATACTAACATAACTGGAAATTTCTCAACAAATCTTATGAAAGTCTGCAATCCATCGACAGCTTCCTTCTCCATAACGTTTTTGTTCTACATGTTTTCTTCATCATCTTAATCCATCCTCTCCTGTTCACCATCTTTCTCCTTTTCCAGTGCATGCTCGATTATTCCGTCGTCATCTTGAGAGAGCGTAAAGGAAGCAGAATTGTGTATCCATCTAAGCCTGCCCTTCCTCTTCTCTAACACTAACTTTTTCTGAACATGAAGTTAGATCCATGATGTCAGCCACGAGCGTTGAACATGTTTAAGACTGACAATGAAAGATTGTTCGTCACTCGAATTGTCATTTTGATATACTAGCAACAGTGACGTAATGTTCTTTACATCTTTCCAAGCAAAAGACAAAGTTGTAGAAACGTTAGGTTTGTTAAGAAGTAGGAATCACGAAAAGTGTGCAGTGATTTTGGACCCTGGGATTTTGGACCTTCCGATGCTATCCGGACATGCTTTCTGGAAAGACACGCGATGAGGACGGAGAAACATCTTACAAAGTAAAGGTGAATTGTTTCTGAAAACATTGATTCAAAGCTCACACGGCTTTCTAAGTTGAGTGGCAGAAATATAAAATAAATATTTTGCACATTTAAATCTTCATGGTGTTAATCCATAACGTTTTTCTTCTATTTTACAGGCTTAAATTCCAGATTTAAATTTAGACATTCAAAATACCTTTATTTTGATAATACTGGTAAATTGGTAAGAGAGATTTTACTGTATGTAGATGCATATATATAAGTAAGATTATTTGGAAAGTAGATCCAATGGACTGGAGATGGTTCTTTGCGTTGTAATAACTCAAAGAGGCTTTACTGCGTAGTTACCTGAGAGATGTATAACGAAGAAAAACATTCTCAAGTACTTAACACACACACACACACACGCGCGCACGCACGCACACACACACACACACGCGCGCACACACACACACGTACACGCACACACACACACGCACACGCGCACACACACACACACACACACACACATATTTGAATATATATATATCCAAAAATATTCCTTTGTAAATGCACACACACACACACATTTAATTTAATGTGAATATTCCCTTCTCCATCTTTTTTCATAATTGTGATAACGCAATTAATTCGGAATAGAAAGTTAAAACTGCAAACCAAAACCTTCACTTTAACTAAGCTTCTATTTTTAAAATTATCGCACTTTGCTTCTGCTTCTCCCGCTAACAAGACTTGCTAAGGCTTGCTTTCTTCAAAATGTTATAAATTCTGAAATAGGCTTGCTTATTGCGGCCCAGTTACTTATGTCGGCTTTCTGAAATGTTCGGTGAACAAAATAAAAAGGAATTTTTAAATTTGCTACGACTGCATGTTGCTTTTTTATGAATCAAGTATTTTTATAGTATGCTTCAACAACTGCGCTATCAAGAATGACGTTTTCCAGTTTATTACACACACCACACACACACATGTATGCATGATATTTTTATACAAGACTAAAAGCCAGTTACCTTGGATAAGGAACAAAGGTTTTCATGTGCATTTAAGCACTCCACAGTCATCAGCAAGCTGTTACGCTGATTCGCTTGTAGAGGGCCTTCCAATTTTTTCATCAGAGTATAAGGTATTTCTCCCGCCTTCTTACCTGTCTTAATGGTGTAGTGGCCAGCACGCTGGGCGCGTATTTTGAGAGGTCTGTGGTTCGAGTCCTGGCGAGGGCATTTGTCACTTCTGTTAAAAAAAAAACGAATACTCTACAAGTGTTTACTTATTATTATAGTGCATTTTGTTCATTTCTGTATATTAATTTCTAAATTGCACTTTACATTGCTTTGCAATAAGAAAATCTGGTTTTGTTTTATAATGAGTAAATAAGTATGAATTTTAATAGACTTTTATGAATATGCAATAGAAAAATTTTGCTTTTATAATAATTATAAAACTTAGTTTTTAGGAAGGACTTTCAAAGCATTGTCAAATACTGTTATATTCAAGCAAGAAAGACAAAAACTGTGCACGTTTTTAGTAATTTTGTGAAAAAAACTAGGACATTGAAATTAGAACATTTGTAATATTGCACAGAACATTTTCAAGAGCTTTAAAAACTTATCTTTTTGAAGAATTTACAATTAGAAACTGAAATATTATCAAAATCTGTATTTTGCAGTTATTTAAATAATAATTTTGGTCAAAATTTTACGATTCGTCTTTTTTAAATTCTAATTCAAACTGTCTGTAAATCAACGCCATTTCTGCTAAAATTTATTTTGTCCGTTGTTGTGTCATCAGATGTATAGTCATTCTATGTGGGCAGTTGGGAATCAGCAAGACATCTACACCCAGTCGTTATATATATATATAATAAAACAAAACAGGAAAAAGTGCAGGGGGCACCACAACATCGTCATAGACAAAAATGGTATTGCCCCACTTCACCAACCTTTTCTGGCATTTATTTGACACAGTAAATTACATTAAAGTAACAAGCTATTTATATAAGTAGGACACACATACATATAAATCGGGTGCAGGTAATTGAGGTATAGATAATAAAGTTACAATTAATAAGGTGTTGCAGTTTGGGTTTTGGTGATATGCTTGGAGGAATACATTGACATTTGGAAAGGTGGATGTGATGTGAGTTATAATGGTATGTTATTTTTATGTTGGTGGTGTCGTTGCGTGATTGAGCACAGATTTTACATAGTTCATATTGTACAGAGTGCACAGAGTTCATTGTGCATAGAGTTCAATGTGCAAGCAGTATGGGGAGCAGTACTCACTTAAACAGTGATGACTGATATGTAATAAAACAAACTTTCATTGCAATAAAGCAAGTAGACTTAGCAATATGGATGCGAAATTTTGTTTGCATAAAGACGTAGAATGTTGATCCATACTGAACAGCAAACTTGGCAGCCGATGCAGATTTAATCTTCATTTTTATTTCAGTAAACATGTCGCGGCCACAAACAACTTGGCACACTATTTGTGCCTATTTCAAAATATTTATATTTTTAATAACTTAAAAGTAAGCAGCAGCAGATGTCCCTCTAGGCCAAAGCTCAAAAAGCAAGCCAGTTGTGTTCAGGATGAAATCTCAATTCAGACTGAGTTAGTTTTGATTCTCAATGCATTTTGATTAGATTAGTAATACTGTAAAATTATTATTGGCTGCTTGAGTTTTAGTTCCATTTACATCACCAGCGTTATATAAGAGTCATATGGCCTGAAAAAGATTGCTTTTTCTTTTTACTTCCTTGTACGAAGTAAAAAAGAAGTATTGTAATCGCGAAAAATTTCGGGTATCATATTTCAACGAAAATATCTGTTTTAACCGCTATCAAATGCAATTTAATGATGTTTTTGAGTGATATCCGTACGTAAGGACAGAATAAGGGACTCTTTTCCTCCCCAAAAAATTATAAAAGTGATTTAAAACGGATTCTGAAGAGATTTTTTCATGGCGTCTGTACTTACGTACGTAGTTTCGTACTTATGTATGTATCTCGCATAACTCAAAAACGAGTAGTATCAGAACGTTGAAATTTTGTATATAGGACTGCTATAACATGTAGATGTGCACTTCCTATTTTGATTGCGATCGGCAGCACCAAAAGTGTATAAATATGTGTATATATATATGTCCCCTCTGTTACTTGGCTCAGTGAGTTCAGTTTTTTTATTCTTATATGTTGGTAAATTGTGCATTTTTTGCTTTAAAAATGATTGAATTATATTGTTCTTATCTTCCGGCTAAGGTTTTTATGCCTTCAGTTAACCTGCATGTTATAGTTGTAGAATCAGCAACAATTTAAAAGTTGTTTAAATGCTGCTAAGCCTAATCATTTTTCTCATGGCGATATTTGTTTACATTTGAAACTTAAGAGAATAGTGGATTTGTTGCCAATCTAGAGAAACTAAGTTTCGCAGCAACAAAGATAACCCCTTCTTTTATTATTGCGAATTAAAACATGCTTAATCCTTTCTGGAATTTATTCGAGGAAATAAGTGTTACTTCGTAATTTTTAATATAGCATTTATATCGTAATTTTTAATATAGCTATTTTGATTTTAATGTATTTTTGCCTTATCGCGAAGTGAGAAGTGAATTAATTGAATGAGAATTAGTGAATGGTCTGTGAAAAACTGTTTCTTTTTGTTTGTTTGTTTGTTTAATTTCTCTTATACATCGTTTTAGATTTATTATATTATTTGAATAGAACATGTGGCAACGATTAGAAAATTCTTCAGATGATATACATAACTTTTGTGCATTCTGAATTATAAAATGAATGAGATGTAACGCTGTTAATTGACCCTAGGGACAGAGTGTCGCTATGGTAAGCAAATATAGGGAATTTTAAAGAGTGCATTTATTCTATTGTGGTTTATGCACTATCGACGAAGTAGATTTAATTCAATCCAATAAGTGTAAATGGAATTTAAAATCCGTATAATTTAATATTCCGCACATGGAAGTCATGTGGTGCACACATCATATTTTTTTTTAGAATACAGACGGGGAAATAAATTTAATTTAAGCATTAGGAGACTACTGCTAATTTAATTTAAAATTAACTTTACAGAAATATTCTCACGTTTCGCCATTTTTATATTTTAAGAAATCAAATTTCCAAAGTTACGAAATTTAACTTTTTATACGTTTCTTCGGTTCCTACTTTTATACCTAAGAGAATGTTAAACTCCCTATAAAAATCAAAACATAAATGGCTGATTACTGTATGCCAAAAACGGAGCAAGATATTTAATCCTAAAATTTGAGATTTCTGGCGACATTTTCAATTTGCATCAAGAGATTAGTTAAAAAATAAATTAGGATAGTTCAAACTGATATTTTCCCTTAAATGCCATTCAATGATAACCTTTCGTAACTTGCTAGTGTCTTCATTTATAAATTTGTTATATTCAGTTAGCCAAAATATTTCTCGGATATGTAATTTATGAGTTTTTAAGGTCTAAAGCTATATTATTAATGCCGTCATGGAGTTTTAGAATCATAATTTGGGAATCGCAAAAAATTCATTAAATTACAAATGTTTTTCATTATTAATTA
The DNA here is from genome assembly GCA_000611955.2 of Stegodyphus mimosarum. Classification (NCBI taxonomy): domain Eukaryota; kingdom Metazoa; phylum Arthropoda; class Arachnida; order Araneae; family Eresidae; genus Stegodyphus; species Stegodyphus mimosarum. Next base: position 622,067 of record KK112163.1, read on the forward strand.
ATGCAAATAATATTATAAGTTGACCGTAGGCCAAGAATCCGAATTCATAAGATTTACTTGAAAAAAATTAAATTAATGGATATTTTTCACGATAATTTGTATAAAAATATTCGATAACATATATTTAGAAAATATATAATATTTTCTAATTTCTCTGTAATTTGAACCTAACTGAAAAAAAATTTCAGGAATTCTTTTTCATGAATGGCTCAACCATTCATGAAAAGGTTTACTTTTCCATGATCGAAATTTATCCGTATCAAGATTCTTTTTAAGTCTCTATTTCTAGATTCATTATTCTCTTGTAGATTCAAGGCACATTTGCGCAATGTTCGAAGTAATACTATATGGAAGATCATTATAATGGGCGGATACTGTGCATAATGGCATCTGTTACATATTTTACTTGTAAAACAGTTACGAGATTGCTAAATTTTATAATGTAAGAAATATTAAAAAAAAACTTATATTAAAAAATTATCAAAATTTTGAAACTTTGAAATGACAACATGTAAAACATTTCTACCAATTACCCAACATCTCGTTTATTCTCCTGCGAATACAGGAAGAATCTAAAAACGACAAAGCATACGCAATAAATAACTCTATTTCACAGAAGAAAAAGCATTTCGGCATGGCATTATGAGCAGGCAGCGCACACAAAGCTGGCCACCTAATTTAATTCTGCCCCGTTTTATATTTTATTTTACACGCGTTTTGATTTTAGTACTGGCTTTCAAACTGTTGCCAGTAGTCGGTCTCAATCGTAAAAGCGGGCATAACTCGACACCGCTTTCCGAGACTCTTATAAATTTATGTCCGATGGGAAGGATTAAAAACATTAATAAACTTGCCAGGAATGGCTGTATCGCGGGGATCAAAGCAGTAGTGTAGAAGTATGTTGTAATAAATTCAATATATGGCCGATGAAATTTTCGTGACTTCAGGAGTCGCGATGAATGAAGTTGTAAATTTTTCTCAAGGTAGAAAGGAAGAGCTGTTTTAGAGTTACTGAAAAAATGAGGGTGTATGCGCTGCTTCATTTCCTACCGCTAACATTTTAAAAAACGTCGAAAACCTGAAACCTCGTCGAAATCTGGCTTTGTCTGCTTTGTTCAACTCAGTTTTTCAGTTGACACTTTAGCATCAATTTACATTTTGTGACAGCAAAGTATGGTCCATATTAACGAGTGGTCCAAGATAAACCGAAACGGAAATGGAAGACTTCACTTATATTAAGTTCGGTTTATCTTGGACCACCAGATATTATTACAGTGGAACATTCACACAGAGAACGACAAATATAAAAATAGAAAAATTAAAAAAAAAAAAAATTCGAAAGATTTCATATTTTACATTACGCCCAAAGGGGCTTTCTTTCATTTGCACCCATAGATACACATTTTAAGGGTGTTTGGCTAACGATCCTTCGGGCTAAAGGTATTTAAAAACAGTATATCTTTAGAATTTCCGATAGGCAGCCTCGCGCGATGGACTCCGTACAGTGTTGCCACTGCTCGTTTTAAAATCGGTGAATTTTTTAAAGAAATAATCGTTAAAGTTTTACAAAATATGAAATAGATAAAAAAGTTTGAAAGCTTTGAAATTTCATATTCCGCCCAAATAGGCGTTTTTTTTTCATTTACGTATACATACACGCTTTAGACCATTTGGATGAAAAATATTTAAAAACAACATATCTTTAGAATTTCTGAGAGACCGTCTCGCTCGATGGTTATTCCGCACAGTGTGTTGTCACTGCTCGCTTTGAAATCGTTGAGTTTCTTAATCAAAAATTTGTTAAAGTTTAATATGAAACAGACAATGAAACAAATTCGAAATTCAAGATTTGGGCTTCCAGGTGCCCATATTCGGGTGGAAGACTATGCAATTCAAAATTTGAGGGCTGTAGGTATCGGTGTTTTTTCACAATCAGACAAACATATATATATTCACGCAAATTCTTCTTTATTTAGTTTCTTTAAATATAATAAAAGGAAATAATATTTGGCGGGAACAATTTGAAAAGCGATACAGCCATTTATAGTGATTTGACGCAAAACACCGCTTCGAGACTAAGAGCCCTTCTAGGTTAACATGCATTTGGGCTAATAGTAAAACATATTCGAAATTCAAAATTCGATCTTAAAGGTGTCCTTATTCGGGTGGAAGACTAAGTTATTAAATATTTGATGGTACTAGGTATCGTTGTTTTTTCACAATGCCAGAAATCTACATATACTTACGCAGATTCTTCATTATTTAATTCTTTAAATATGACACAGGGCGATAATATTTGGTGCCACGAATTTGAAAAGTGAAACGGGCATTTAAAATTTTCAACGTAAAATGCCAAAACGAAATTAATAGCCTTTCTGGACTAAAAAATATGCAAAAGATACGTCTTAAATTCGCCTATAAAAGTATTATAATACACGTTACTTTTTAGTTACAAAACTGTTTTTCTATCCTGTCATTTGAAGAATTTTTATTTTAGGAGTGCATTAGCCTTTTAATTACTACTAAGAGATACAAGCTATAAGAATTAAATGTTTAAGAATTACTGATTTAGAGCGTAATAAGCATTGCACTGTTTTCATTAAGTTTTAGGAACGCAAAAAATGCATTACATTGTTTTCAGTTAATTATAATTATGAGATGTTATATTCAAATTAAGATAGTGAGATAATTTTGAATTTTTAATGTTTACGATCACGATTCATAAATGCATTTGTTTATAATAGTTTGTTGCCAGGCTGTACAGTATAAGATCGTTAAATAGCTTTTAAACTATGAAACTGCAGAGTACGAAAAGTTAATCATTTAAAAATAATAAACTTCTTAATAGTATTTACCTTTGTGTAATGGGCTATCAGAGCTAGTTCCAAACTGCCCCAGGCGATATAGACCGCCTAAGCTGGCGATTTTTGAAAAACGCCTGGTAAGTTGTTTTCACAAGAAAAAAAACTATAAATATTAAAAAAAACTATAATATATATAAAAGATATATTTTGCTTTCAGTTTATTATTCACATGTTTTATTCTTACAGGTAGCAAATGAACTGACGCCGAAAGGCGCCGAATATACACAGTCCAGTCACATTAATGTGACCATCTGTCAAAAGCCAGAATAACCACCTTTCGCAGAGCGGACTGCTGCGAGACGTGCAGGAAGAGAGTCACATAGGTCCCTGAAGGTGTTCTCTGGGATGTTGAGCCATGCCGACTCTAATGCCGTGGCCAGCTGCGCTAGATTACGCGGTTGAGGATCCATGGCGCGAACAACTCGATCGAGATGGTCCCACAGATGCTCGATTGGGTTTAAGTCAGGTGAGTTTGCTGGCCAGGGGAGGACGGTAAACTCATCCTGGTGCTCTTCGAACCACGCACGTACACTGGCAGCTGTATGGCACCTCGCATTGTCCTGCTGGAAGATGCCATCATCCTGAGGAAAAACAATGCGCATGTAGGGGTGAACATGGTCCGCAAGGACAGATGCGTACTTGTATTGATCCATTGTGCCTTCCACAATGATCAGTGAACCTAGAGAATGCCAGGAAAACATTCCCCAGACCATAATGCTCCCGCCTCCAGCTTGGACCGTTCCGGCAATGGTTGCAGGGTGGTTCCTTTCAGAGGTTTCACGCCTTATACGCCAACGTCCATCTGTCCGATGGAGCATAAAACGCGATTCATCCGAAAACGCAACCTGTCGCCACTCAGTGGACGTCCAGCTGCTGTACTGGCGTGCAAATTCTAGCCTTCGCCGTCGATGAACAGCAGTCAGCATAGGTGCACGAACCAGGCGTCTGCTTCGGAGGCCCAGACGCAGCAATGTTCGCTGAATAGTACTTTGGGAGACACTTTTGGTAGCCCCTTGGTTCATTTTGGTGGTCAGTTGCTCAACGGTAGCCCGTCTATCTGCCCGAACGCATCTCCGCAACCGTCGTTCGCCTCTGTCATCTATGGCCCGTGGTGCACCACATTTGCCACGTCGCTGATTTTGGACAGTCCCATTTTGCCATGCACGGTACACTTTTACCACGGCGGCACGCGAACAGTTCACAAACTCAGCCGTTTCGGAAATGCTTCCACCCTTGGCCCGAAAGCCAATGATCATGCCCTTTTGGAAGTCGGATAAATCGCTTCGTTTCTGCATTACGCCAACGATTGAAATGTTTTCCGAAGCCCTCACACACCCTTTATATACGCTCAACTGCACTGTGCTGCCACCTGCCTTCTGTGATTGGTTATTTAACTCTGACATGGAAAGTACGTGGTGGTCACATTAATGTGACTGGACTGTGTATTAGAGCTGAGGCTGTAGAGGATGATACGAGGTTTTCAAGAAGAAAACCTCTGAAAAGAATCTAATAAATCTAAGAAAATCTCTTTCTTTTAATACTGAGCAAAAGAATATTTTAAACTAATAAGATATAAAAATTTTCGCTAAAAGTAAATTTAAATTTTTTTAACTAACTGAGATCAGTTTTTCTTTCAGGACTGGTATTCTTACAGTGCTGATTATTACAATCTCAAAATGTTTATTATAAATATTTAGAACGATGACACATTTAGAATTAACATTTCATATGTATTTCATAGTTCACTAAAACGTCAACATAAAATTTAGTTTTGTTGAAGAATAACGTAATCGTGACACGTCCCCAATAAGTAATTTTTGAATTTTTGGAATGTACGTATATCTGTAAATAAGCATGTAAATCACAAACGGTTTTAGTTCATTTGGTGAATGATGCAGCACGCCATTAAGGAATCTAGAAAAATATCCCATTAAAATATGATAATGAACATACCGTGATGATAACATGCCATAACGAACAAAGAATTTGCTGCGATGTTGTTGACCTAGAATTCCATTGCACTGATCATGGAGTTAGCCATACTTTTCGGAAATTAAAGCACCTAACAGTTTTTCCTTTCTTTTTTATTATAAAAATGGACCAAGATTTGACTGAAACATTATTGCGAATAGAACTGAATTAAGATTTTATGCATGCCATTGGTCAATCGATCCGCTGTCCAGATTCAGCAAGTGAGTAAGTTAACATTCCCGATATGATGATTCACCGGGAAACGCCCGCCATTTCCGGAAGTGAGACTGCTATCAAGCATTCGAACAATTCTGAGAATAAGCGATTTAAATTGATAAGGACGAGGACGAACGTACGTTTTTGAACTTGTCTGTCGTTTCATCTGCATGACTTATGTCACGATCGATGCGTTAGGACAAGGCAGAGAACAAAGTTCTTTTCATCAAAATAAAACTTCGATTTCCTTTTTGACGGAAATATTTCGATTACAACAACACGTTTTATATGTGCTATCTTTGGATTTGATTGTGATTAATGAATAATTTGAAAGGAATATTCACAAGATGAAAATTATATTAAATGCGATTAGCAGACAGTAAGGAACAATCCTAAGCTGCACCCCTGCGGATACAATCCTAAGCTGAATGTGTCTGGTTTGATTTTTTGTGATAAACCTCAGTGAAACTAGCGTAGTTAGAAATCTAGAGCTATTTAGACTACGCCATCGAAGTCGAATATATCCGTTCTTTGAAGACATTATTCTAAGAGTGTTTAAAAATTAAATTTGCTCGCTAGGAGAAGAGATCCATGTCTTTTTTCAAGTGAAGCCCAAATCTGTCCATAGGTGTCGAAATAAAGTACTTACAGTTTTTTTAGTAAAACTTTAAGAACGTTAACTTCTAAGTTTTCAATTTCTAATTTCTAAAACTAAGGAAAAAGGTTTCACTTACCTTTCTTCCTTCTAAAAATCGCGCTCGGGTGAGCTTGGCTAAAGATAATTTCGAAGATCTATAAATTTACATCTCAAGAAAGAAAAAATCTTTTTAATTCCAAATATTTCAACGTTAAGATATACAGAAAGACACTAAATCGAAATTACATCCAGCATCTTACATCTCGTCTGTTCAACTGTTTTTTCATTCTCGTTGCCAAAAATTAACAACAAAAAAAATAGTCATAACATTTCATCGCGCGCCATCTAGTGAAAACAGAATCGTCTGTTTATTAATTTGTTTTATAGTTTTTCTTTACAGGCCGTTTTCGACACTCCCCACTTTGAGTTTTAAACAACTTCAATCATCTGTTAGGTAGTCACTTTCTTTGGTTTTATTAGTCTGCCATAACGTAAACGCTGAGGCTCCGATGGTCGAGTAGGAGTTGGATCATCAGTTCATACTCTGAAATCCTCAGTTCTCCTCTCCAGCACAGCTGCATCATTGGAACAGGATTGGCATGAAGTATTTCCCTCCTTTGAACGTCCATCTGTACCTGGGTCTAAATTAGAAGGTACAAAATGTACTTCAAAAGAATCTGAAAACGTAAGAAAGTTAGTAGGGCATAAAGATGTTTTTTCCTTTTCCTGGAATTCCAAAGGGAACAATTTTTGCACAGGACGTAAAAAGGAACCATATGCTGTTTTTACAAGAGCTACTCTAACCCGATGATCATTTCCTGGATAGAGTTTCACTGTACGCCCTAAATTCCAGTTCAATCTTTTGGTATGATCATTTCCTAACAAAGCTATTTCTCCTTCATTTAAAATACTTTCTCTTTTTACCTTATATGCTTCTCTCAGTTGCCCTAGATACCCAGTTCTAAAACGCTGTAAGGTTTTAGTTAAACTAACCAAGTTTTATTTTAATTTAAATCTTTCTATCTCTTCTCTGTTTCAACTTCCCGTCAGAAGAAGCGCGCGTTTTCAGCTTATGCTAATTTGAAGTACAGCCAAGTACTATTTAAACCAGAAGTAGAAACCTCTTAGTGTGAAAGAGCTTTTAGTCTCAGATCACGGTCATTCTGTTTGACGTTCGCCTGACCAGCTAGCAGTTAAAATTATAAGCCATAGTGCTTACTACGTGATTACTTATTGAAATAAATTGAAGTGCGCTAGTATTAGTATTTCTTGCTACGCACCATTTAGTTAGAGGCCAAACTCCGCGATTTAGCTCTGTGAGCAAAGTTTAATTTAATTTCTATTTAGTTTTAGTATTAAATTTATCTGATTGTTAAGTTAGGCCCAAGTGTGGTCTTTTACTTTCTGTATCCCTCCCGAATTGGGAAGTGTGTATGTAATAGTGATTTAATAAAAGAGGATTTTAAATCCCTTTCAAGTGCAGTTATTCTCCAGCACAGTATCTACACCAGAACAAAGCTCATCTCAGCTCCCTGTTCCAGAATCAGGACTGTAGGTTAAGGAGTTACTTCAAAATGTTCGCTAAAAGAATGCACAGAACACTCAGTCCTGACAACGCTTTCTTAAATCCCTTCTCACTCTAACACGATACGCAAATTTCTTTTTTAACTTATTTGCCTCAATATTGTCAAACTCGGGTACGCCGATTTTTCTAATATCTTTGCAGGAGTCAGAGGTTCCAAATCTTCAGGATCTTCCGAAATATAAGTCAACGGTCTTGAGTTAATAAAGCCTTCACAATCGCATAGAACAGTATTCATTTCTTCATTAGTTAAAGACGTTTTTCCTAAAGATTTCCTTAAAATTCTCTTCATCAGTGCAATCAGCCTTTCCCAGAAGCCTCCCTTCCAGGGGGCGTTAGGAGGTATGAATTTCCATGTGATTGGATTTAGCCCCTCTATGTTCTTCAGTTTCTTAAATAGCCTAGAAGTGCCTTTGAAATTAGAACCATTGTCTGAATAAATGATAGCTGGTCTTCCGAGGTGTACTATAAATCTCCTCAAACCAAGAATAAAATTTTCAGTCGAAACTGAGGTTAACAATTCGAGATGTACTGCACGGTATACTGCACAAGTCAGGATCAAAATCTAAGCCTTTTTTCCTCCTTTGAGAATAAGAGGACCTGCAAGATCCACTCCTATAATTTCAAAAATTGCGACATCTCTTACACGATCTTGAGGTAAAAGTCCTTCTGATACAGTTACCGGTTTCGTTTTAAACCATTGCAGATGATACAAGACCTGATTTCTTCTTCAATAGTTTTTCTAGTTTTCAGAATCCAATAATTCTCTCTAAGATGTCTCATAAGCATTTGGATTCCGGCATGTCCTAAAGTTTCGTGCTTATAAATAATGAGAGTTTTCAGAACTGGATGATGGAATGGAAGTATAATAGGCAAACGGAAATCTTCATGATCTTCTCTGAAACATATTTTTGTTTTTAATCTCAAAATACCATCCGAGTCTTTCATTACTTGTAAAGAATTTAATCTCTTGTCAGTCTCATTACTGGACGCATCCTTCTGTACTTGCTTTAGCAAAATACGTTCAGCCCTTTTGATTTCCTCAGTCATCAAATTCCCTGTTGTTCTAAGATCTTTTATTTTCTTCACATTTGTTATAAATCTAGTTATTCACGTTGTAATTCTTACAAGTTTAACGTAAGATGATAAAGATAGTAATACTTTTCTTTGCATTGCACCAAAACTGCCGTTACAATAGTTTTCTTCTTTTCTGAATAAACTACCTCCATATTTGGAATGTGTTCCAATTTTGGCCATTCTTCTCCTTTTTTTATGAGCCAAGAAGTTCCTTCCCACCAACTTTCTTTGATAAGAGTTCTCAAAGAACATCTTCGCGAAGGGAGATCGGCAGGGTTTAATATACCTGGTATACATCTCCAACTTTCGTTAGAAGATAGTGTTTAGTAGCCAAGAGAGTTCTTCCACTCTCTTGGTTACTAAAATTCGTCCAAGGACCTTCCTTTTTTATCCAGTAAAGAATATCCATCGAATCTGTCCAAAACACTGACGATACATCTTTTTTGACGATACAAATTTTTCTTTATTCACGTAGCCAACCTTACGCCAATCGTACAAGCTAATATCTCTAACCTTGGAATTGAAATTCCCTTTAATGGTGTGACTTTCGATCTCGCTTGAATTAATTGGCACGTTACTTCATCATCCCTTTCGGTTCGAAGAAAGACACAAGTAGCTTAAGCCAATTTAGAGGCATCACAAAAAATTTGTAACGATAGGTAGGCATTTTCAAGATCGAGGCTCGAGAGCCTTCAAAGAATTTTGATGTTTTCAAGATCTACAAGCTATTTTTTCCAACTTTCAAATTTCTTTTCTATGTCTAAAGGCGCTTTAGAGTCTTACGAAGCTCCTATTTTCCAGCGTTCCTGCAACAGTTATTTGGGAATTAAAGTAACAGGACAAGTTACTCCGATCGGGTCAAAAATTCGATGTGCTAACGAAAGGAGTTTCCTTTTTGTAATGAATTCTCCTTTTGCTTCTGTTTCTCGGTATGTGGCAGATAAGAAATCTTCTTCTAAATTCCATGCAAGCTCCCGTATCTGCACTTCAGATAGATCTGATTTTTGATGTTCAATTTTTCTTTCAAAATTTTGACCACACACTTCACTGTGAAGCCAGCCACGCAGATCAAACATTCTCATAGCTAACAGTTCTTTGGCATCTCGTTGGAAAGACTCTAGTTCATCAACTGAGTCTACACTCGAAACGCAGTTGTCCACATACATAGACTCTTTCAGTTTCTCTGCTGCCATTTTTAAACGGTCAGGTGCATTCTTTAGATGATAATTTAAAACTGTCGCTAATAAAAATGGGCTGCACGAAAGGCCAAAAACAACGCGGCAATGCCGTTATATAACAAACTTCTCAGATTTCCTCCTAACCACCACAAGAAGGGTAGGAAATTCCTATCATTTTCATGTAGCGCAATTTGCAAAAGGCTTTCCGAATATCCGATAGGACTCCTATTTTTCCTAATCTAAAACGATTCAAAATTGAAGGTATCATTTCAATGAGATTGGGGCATTTTTCTGCACAATCATTGAGAGAATTAAAACTTCTCTGTCGAGCAGAACCATCAAAAACAGGCTGAATCTTAGTTGTAGAATTTTCTTTAAACACTGGTCGGTAAGTAATAAAAATTTCCAGTTTTGTTAGACTCATTCAAATCGACCTTTTCGATAATAATCATTTAATCTTCCTGCAGTTCTCAAAGATCTCATAGTGTTCTTCAGTCATTTTTTAGCCAGTTCAAAACTATCTCCAAGTTTTTCATGGTCCTCAATCCAAGGAATGCAAACAATGTATAAGGTATATCTCCCACATTCTTAGCGTGCCTTCGTGGTGTAATGGTCATCACACTGAGCCGGTATTTCAGAGATCCGTGGTTCGATTCCCGGCGAAGGCGTTGCTTATTTTTCATCTCTCTGCTTCCAAAAATACCTAATGTCTCTACAAATGTACCTGCCTTCTTTATTTCTAGCCATCGTGTTTTCAAAATGCTTGAAAGCAAGATCCTGTAGTTCTAATTTTGTTCGCTTTTCACTGGGATATTTTATGCCTAGCGAATCTAATTCCCATAAATCTGATATTTTTTCAAGATTCGTAAGCAAAGAGTGCACCAACAGCGAATGTTTTGCTTCAACGTCAGATTCATGTTCAAATTTTCCTAAAATTGTCCACCCTAAATGCGTTTCTACTGCGGTGAGACCATTAGAAAGTTCACCAGTTAACAATTTTCCCACAGTGTAAGAGCCCAATAAGATATGAATTTCATTAACGCCTATTTTCGAAAGGACAAAGCTTCTTATTCATATAAGAATCGGCTACAAAAATATTCATTCTTTTTAATTCTTCTAAGATGTTATGATAATTAATTCTAGGTATGCCTAAGCAAATATGTTCCTGACCATTGACTTCCATAACAAATTTAAATTTTTCATCAAAGCTGCATAACTTAACCGCATATCTATCATGAACTGAGATCATTTTTTTTTACCTCCAAAAAGCCCATGAGCTATCGTTTCTTTTCCTCTGCTCTTCAAACCCATGGTTTTTGCAACATATTTTGAAATGTAACTTTTCTGGCTCCCAGTGTCTATAATCGCCCTCACCAGTTGCATTGAATTTTCATTTTCAATGTAAATAGTTAACGTTTGTAAAAAAACCTCTCCCTTTGCTTTGATTAGTTAGATCAGTAGACTCTGAATCTATATTATTTATTCTTTCCTTCTTTGGTTGTTCAAAGCAAAAAAATTGTGATGTAATCCAGAACAAAATTTACATTTAGTTTTTTTAATGGGGCAGTTCCGCGATAAATACTTTGCTTTTTGTAAACAGTTAAAGCAGGCTCCTTTGGGCAATAAAATATTTTCTCTCTCTTCCAAAGTAAGATTCATCACAACATTACAACAGTCAGAAAAGTATGAGTCATGGAATCACAAAATACACAAGTTGTTTTTTTTCTATATATTACTTCCGACTGGTGTCGAAGCCGTCAATAATTCAATCGCAGTTGGAACATCCTTTAAATTTTGTGTTTTATTCACGTTCTTATCTCGCAGAAAATTATGTCTGGAGTCTTGTTTTCGATTATTTAATTCAAATGATGACTTGTTATTAGAACATGTCTGTCTGTTCACGTGCTGTCAAAGCAAGAGTAAGAAACGAAAGTAAACGTTGAATGTCCGAACCAGATTTGTTTTCTGGTGATTTATTATATTCTAACAATAAATCAGCCGGAATAAGTTTTAATAGCATAGGGCATAAAATACTAACATAATGTTTGGGAGACACGTTTAATGATTCTAAACTTCTTAATTGCACATTACAGTTATCTACAAACTTCCTAAAAGATTTAATATCATTAGAGGTTTTTAATGGCTGCATAGTTAGAATCTTGTTCATGCGTGCTTGAATCAATAGTTCAGGATTGGCAAATCTATCCTTTAATAATTGTACAGCTTTATCATAGGCTTCTACCGAAATAGGAAAATCCTCCACAGTGTTCAAAGCAGATCCCCCCGAATGAGCCTTTAAATAATTAAATTTATCTATTTTATTTAAGGACTCATTATTATGCACAGCTTTTACTAAACTATTCCAAAAGGTAAGCCATTCTGAGCCGTCATCTCCATAGAATCGGGCAATATGGTATTTAGGGACTTTAATACGAAGGTTATTAGAATTCGAAATTTGTTCTAATCGATGAGCTATTGGAGACTCAAAGGTTGTCGTGATTTGATATTTCGCAAATTCTTCGATTTTCTTTCTCGCACGAAACTGCCAAAGCAATACTTTTTCTCTGTATTCTTGTGTAGTTTCGAATTTTGTATCAAACTGCTCAGGCTTTAAAAGCGATTCAAGTTGCTGATCAACTAAAGCTGGAGGTTCAAATTTAATGGAAAGAATTTCTATTAGCTCATCTATCTTTCCAGTATTTAAATCTATGTTCGATAATTCAGCTTCTAAATTGTTAACTGCCTTCGTAACCGCTGTTCTTAGCGATTTAAGTTTTCTTTTTAATAACTCATATGACTGCTCTTCGACCATATTTTAAAGTATATGTACAAATTTCTAAGAATGCTATAAATTTAAATTAATTCAGAATATGAAAAGATTCAGTAAATGTATGTATTTTAAAGTATACACAACACAGTTCACCTTATCAATGTCAATTAATTCAAATAAAAATTCTACATGTTAAGCTTCAATGTTTCATAATGATAAAGTAAACACAAGTTATTTCAAATTATTTCTAGTTTCGATTTCATTAATATTAATTATTCATTCCAAGATCAATTACACAAGCTCACGTCTCAGCATTGGGATGCCATTTAATAAAACTGTAAGAACTTAGTTTTAACTTCTTAGTTTTCAATTTCTAACTTCTAAAAGTAAGGAAAAGGGTTTCACTTACCTTTCTTCCTTCTAAAAATCGTGCTCGGGTGAGCTTGCCTAAAGATAATTTCGAAGATCTACGAAATCTACATCTCAAGAAAGAAAAATTCTTTTTAATTCCAAATATTTCAACGTTAAAATATACAGAAACACACTAAATCGAAATTACATCCAGCATCTTACATCTCGTCTGTTCAACTGTTTTTTCATTCTCGTGGACAAAAATGAGTAATAAAAAAAATAGTCATAACATTTCATCGAGCGGCATCTAGTGAAAACAGAATCGTCTGTTTATTAATTTGTTTTATAGTTTTTCTTTACAGGCCGTTTTCGACAGTTTTCTCAAATAATGCTGTCCTTTCAGATTCCTCTGCTACTTTACAGAGTATAGACAATTAGAGTAAACTAGATTCATGCCTAAAGTTCAAGAAGTTACTGCTTAAATATTTATCTGATTTCCGAAAGAAAATCCTTTTAGGATACTATCTTATAGTGGCATACTTGGGAATGAAGCAACAAATAATATAACAAAGAAAAGTAGCACAAAATACATCCAATAAAACTTCATTTAAAGCAGCTACTAAGATCATACATAATGAAGCTAAAAATTCGTCTATTTGTTGTCTCCAAAATCGTATTAAATACATAGTCTAGAGCAAGGATTTTGGTGATTTACCAGACTACCCTTGAGACAATGCAGTACTTGCGTTCCGACTACCAGTTGAACCCTACTGCTTCGCTGCCCATTGGAACAGGGTTGTAATTTTCGATAATCCTGATTGTTTCCTTCGCAGCTTCGGCTTCGTGGATTGTGATTACCTCCTTCTTTGCCTTGCTGTAACAAAGAGTGTTTGCTCTATTTAAACGTTATTGATTGCGCAGGTCATACGAGATCTTCTTCATACTATTTCAAACTTTTATTCTTAGTATTTTAAACTTTTGCTGTCTAAATTCTGGTTCGGCTATTGAATTCTCTCTTTATGTGTATACGCTGTACTTTATTTGTATCTTATCGCCTAGGAATAAGTTTTCAAAAGCTTTTTATGCATTAGAGATTTAAAAAAAATACAATTGTAGCTAAGTGGCTAAAGATAAAGCAATGGTAGTTTCTTCTCGGATTTAGTTATCGGACGCAAAATGGATTGACTGGATACATGCTTTTATGATTTTATCAGGCATAATGTAGCATTTAATACACAATAGGAAATTTTTAAAAAAATCAAGAAAGAGGAAATCTGGAGGGATAAAAGACCGTCTTCAGCATTGCTGTACTCGACCAGGACAAGTTCTGCCTCATAAAGAAAACGAAATGGGAAAGACACACCGGTCAGTTTACACATATCGGAAAGAGTTAGCATTACTTACATAATGTCCTCCACAGCTAAATATTCAAGCCTCGTCCTTAATAACAAAAATTACCTAAAACCGGCTTTAGCTTTAATAGTGCAATATATAGGAGCAGCCTATTCATATGAACTAAGGAAACCTAGTTCTGAGTCGCAGCTGTATCTCAGCTGCGAATAATAAAAGCGCTCGGGAGGTTATTTGTCTAATATAGTGTATGATATTTTTCGTGGTGGATTTCCATCAGTAGCTGCTTCATGTTTGTATAACGCATTGGAAAGTTTCAAGCGCATCCATGCAGTCAACTCGTTTAGCCATCGGGTAGCTAAGCTGAAATGAAATTAGCCAAATTCATAAGTATAAGGAAGTGGTTGGTTTGAAGAACAGAGAGCTGTTTGAATTCATTACCTATTAGAAATTTGATTGATATTATTATATTTAGATTAAAAAGAGAAAAACTGGGTTTTTCACGTGTAATGCGCAGCTTACTGTAGAAAATTCTCTTCCGCTCAGCTTCAAAGAATAAAAAAATAATTTTATATGCTTTAATGTTTTAGTCACCGAATGTTTCGCCTTTGAAAGAATTTGAAAGCCGGTTTTTATGCCACTATATTCTTTCAAGTATTTTTACATGTATTTAATTCTGGCAGTTATTAGACATTAAGTACTGAGAACACTGTGTACTTAATCTGCAATTACCAAAGTTAATCCTCCCCTCAGATTTTATATTAATTATCCCAAAAAGCTTTTTGTAATTTTGTGGTGGAGGAAAGTAGGAATGGAAAACTGTTCACACGCAGGGGGGCGGGGACGATCTAAATGAAGCTAGATTGGAAGGATCGAGCACATCACCCTTCCGTTCCAGTCTAGCCATTTGTCTCCCCCTCTATGGTCATCTGCAACTGAGCTTTATGCAGTACGATAGCATCAACCGATGGGGAGATATTAATTGCTACTTCTTACGTCGCTTTGAAAAGGAAAGGGGTTATTTATGAAGGGCGAATATTTAAATTTAGAGCAAATGCTTGGTGAAGAAGTATGAAAGAAAGTATACTTTTTGCAAAGAAATTTATGCTGTGAATTTTATTTGATTTTGAAGTTCACTTTGGCATGCTTTTCTTAAATATATTATGATATACAGCTTGGGTTAAGTCATAAGTCTGAATTTTAATTAAAATCCTACATAATCCTGCACTTGAACGAAATCAAGAGAACAAACAGTAAGTTCACTAATTATTGCAGAATTAAATGAAGTAAACTAAATAAGTGAAATTAAATTATAAGAATTTACTTGCAATCTAAAAACTTCAAATTACAAAAAGACACATAAAAAAGGAATTTTACAATTGAAAAATTGAAAAAATTAATTCGAGAACTTCACATTTATTGCTGTCTGCGAGAAAAATTTATTCATATATATATTCAAAAATCCATTTATTCATTTATGTTAAATAGAATTAAAACGCGCAGGAGTTTCGTTTTAAAAATTTCAGTATTCAGTATTCCTCTTACATTTTCTTTTTTAAAGCAAAAAGATGCAAATAAAAATACATTAAAATATGTATGAAAGCTACTAACAGAAATCAATATATAAAAATATATAAAATGCAGAAGTAGGAAGGAATCAGAATGTGTAAAGTTTATATTATTGTTTCAATAAAATTAAGAGAAGAAATACTTAGCTTTTGTGTTCCTACACAGAGATTTCATTTTTGGTGCATGCATTTTTGGTACATACAAGATTTAGAGTTGCAAATTTTTCCATCGACACGTTAAATGGTATTCCTCTTTCATAATTATTACATTTTTATATTATAAAATTATATTTAATGTAAGGTGTTCAGAAATTCAGATAAAATGACTTTTTAAATGATTAACTACAGTATGTATATCTTTCGCATAACTCAAAAACAATAAACCGTAAAACATTTAAATTTTGTAGAAGGAGCTGCTATAATATCTAGTTGTGCATCTACCTTTTATTGTATTCGGCAGCATCAAGTTTATAGGTTAGGTTATTCAATTATGGCAAAGCACACGAGGGATATCTGCCTAAAGGGAGGGATGCCTTCGTGGAGGACTTTCTAAGGGAAACTGGCTCGTATACACGTTACACATGGGAAAAAAAACCACGAAAACGCCCATACAGCCAGCCTGTTCGCGGGATTCGAAGAACCTCGGACTGAACTACCAGTGTTCAGCGTCTTTACCGCTCGGCCGCTGGTGGGCCATCAAGTTTATATATATATATATAGTTTTAAATGATGAAAATATTCATAGTTTGGGAATATCAAATTAAAAATATATTTGAATAACGAAATCTAACTTTTATTGTAGCCTTCCAATTGGTGTTTGGGAAAATTATACTTGTTATGAAAAAATATAATTATAAGAAGTTTGATTCAGCACAGCAAAAATTGACAGGGATGTTTAATTTCAAAATTGCAATTTTGATGTCATTTACAACTTGCCATGAGGGATCGGTTTGAATAATTCGAGGAAATACGTTTAAAATGAAGGTAACAAAAATTGTATATAAATTAATAGGCAGTACAAGGAAGTCATATAGGGTCCGCACCCGATTTTTATTGATATGTCTAAGTTTAAAAGATCTGCTGTGATAAATTAGGAATTTAGAACCCAGTTACACTTCAGCGTATTCTATCATTTACTTCTAAGACATTTTTAAAAAGAACTTTTCATAGCCAGTACAACAAACTAACAAGAGACAATGAATGAAAATATTACTACTAAAATTTTAGCGTATAAGGAAGATCAAATACGATGATAATTTAACATGATTACTTGATTTTTGGTATAAGAACGGAATCATTACTCTTTAGCTAAAGTGCTAATAGGCTTCTATAGTCATTACTCTAGCCATTACTAATACAGTATAGTCATTACTCTAGTCCATTACTAATACAGTATAGTCATTACTCTAGTCCATTACTAATACAGTATAGTCATTACTCTAGCCATTACTAATACAGTATAGTCATTACTCTAGCCATTACTAATACAGTATAGTCATTACTCTAGTCCATTACTAATACAGTATAGTCATTACTCTAGTCCATTACTAATACAGTATAGTCATTACTCTAGCCATTACTAATACAGTATAGTCATTACTCTAGTCCATTACTAATACAGTATAGTCATTACTCTAGTCCATTACTAATACAGTATAGTCATTACTCTAGCCATTACTAATAGAGTATAGTCATTACTCTAGCCGTTACTAATACAGTATAGTCATTACTCTAACCATTACTAATACAGTATAGTCATTACTCTAGTCCATTACTAATACAGTATAGTCATTACTCTAGTCCATTACTAATACAGTATAGTCATCACTCTAGCCATTACTAATACAGTATAGTCATTACTCTAGCCATTACTAATACAGTATAGTCATTACTCTAGTCCATTACTAATAAAGTATAGTCATTACTCTAGTCCATTACTAATACAGTATAGTCATTACTCTAGCCATTACTAATACAGTATAGTCATTACTCTAGCAATTACTAATACAGTATAGTCATTACTCTAGTCCACTACTAATACAGTATAGTCATTACTCTAGTCCATTACTAATACAGTATAGTCATTACTCTAGCCATTACTAATACAGTATAGTCATTACTCTAGTCCATTACTAATACAGTATAGTCATTACTCTAGTCCATTACTAATACAGTATAGTCATTACTCTAGCCATTACTAATACAGTATAGTCATTACTCTAGTCCATTACTTACTATTAATGCAGAACTTCTTTATTTTTACATGAGGAGGGAAAGCGAAAGCTGAAATGGGTGAAGGAATATTTTTCGTTCAGACTGAGTCGCGGGAAACTAAATCGGGACATCAGATTCTGATCAAGATTATACTAGGTAAGTGAAATCGAACCGTCTAATACCCTTTCCTACCACCAAATTTTTGATAGGTTTTCTACACATCTTGTACAGAAAAAGGGGCAATTTCTATATTTCCCGCTCTACTGGGCCGATTGGCGTAATTTAACTTGCGTTTTACATGCCCCAAAAGCGCGACATAGGCTATATTAGATTTATATACAGTATTGAAAAATCGGGCTTCTTCTCCTGAAATAAAATACCGATTTTTTTCGATAGCTCGATTCTACGACTCAATTTATGCCAAAGTGGCAAGTTTTGTAAAAATCGCATGAGTAGTTTTTAAAAAATGAGCTCTCAAAATTTTAACGCCTCAGAGTTAATTTGTTATATATTTATTAATATCTTTTTAAAATTAAACTTACTTGAATCCTTCTTTCCCCATACAAAATTTAGGTTCAATCCAAATAAAATTCGCCGCTATTTTATGATTTGTTTTTAAAATTTGTATTTCTTAATAATTTTTATGAATTTTTGGAAAAAAAATTTTGAATTATGAATTACCAAATTTTTACCATCATCTTAAAGTAGATGATGTATTTCTAGGCATACCTGCAAAAAATTTTAGTTTTTTTTTTTCAAAATTTTCGAAGATAAACGCGACTTCATATATTGGCGCGTTTTGAAATTTGGCATATTTGTCATAACAAATAATAACGCCAAATATGCTTTATACACCTTTGTTAAAATTATTTGAAAGAATGAACAAAGCACCTTTTCTCTTCTCGTGCGCAATGAAATAAAGGGAAAGGAAAATGGGTTGCTATAAAGTAAGAATTTGGCTGAGTGAATTATACTTGGTGCATATTGAAAAAAGTGCGCTAACATTAATTTTTAAATATCTCGGTAAGTTTCTCTTCTGCGTCGTCCACTACAAAACGGCGTTTCACTTTTCAGATGATTGCCACCAAATATGAGAATCCTGCATTATATTTAAAGAAATTAAATAATGAAGAATCTGCATGAATATATGTAGGTTTCTCGCATTGTGAAGAAAAAAGGTACCTAGAGACATCTAATTGTGCCTCCACTCGAATATGGGCATCTAGACACCCAAATTTGGAATTTAGAATTTATTTTATTATCTATTTCATATTTTACAAAACTTTGATGAATTTTTGATTAACAAATTCAACAATTTCAAAACTAGCAGTAGCAACACTGCGCGGAATGAAAGATTTTAACTCCGTGCTAGACAATCTATCGGAAATTTTAAAGATATTCTACTTTAAAATATTTTGTGATTTTGCTGTTGATCTGAAGTTTATACGGCGTGAGTGCGAAGAACGTGATATTTGATAAATAAAGTTAACAGACAAAACATTAATAATAAAAAGACAAAAAAAGTTTTCTAAGCCATCCTAATAAGAAAATTGAACATTGAACATTGAACATTGATATGATAAACTGAGAAAAGACTGAAAAAAAAAGAAAAAAAAGAAAGAAAGAAAGAAAGCAAAAAGAAAAATGTATGTAGCACTCAACATTGCATCGGGAATTCTAAACATTTGCCGCTATGCTGCTTCTAAAATTTTTGTGATTTTGCCTATGGAGTAAGTGCAAAGAAAATGATGCATAATAATAAAGCTAAAAAGATTAAAAATAAATTTGAAATCTTCCAAATTTCAACGGTTGCCCAAAAGGGTTTGTTAAGGTTTTTTACACTCTCTCTGAGCTCTAAGACTATCAGCCTGCTGTTACACTCACTCCTACTAACGCATTTCCCCCCTCTTTTTAGCTTTATTATTAAGCATTATTTTCGACGCACATACATCATATACAATTCTACAAAAATTTTAAAAGCAGCATAGCAGTATACGTTTAAAGAATTGTCGGTGCAGCGTTAAGTATTGGCGTACATTTTTCTGTTTCCCCCCTACCGTTTCTCACTTCATCATATCAATATTCAGTTTTTTGTTTTGTCTTTTACTTAATTTATTATATGTCACGTAAGGACGCAAGCTTTCTTAACGCTTACGTCACGTAAAATTCGTTCAATAGCAAACTCACAAAATATTTTAAAAAGTAGCGTATCTTTAGAATTTCCGATAGACAGTCCGACGCGTTGAAGATAAAAATGCTTCATTATGTGTAGTGTTGCCACTGCCAGTTTTCAAATCGTTGAGCTTGTTAATAAAAAAATTCATTAAAGTTGTATGAAATATGAAATAGATAATTAAACTAATTCGAAATTCAAAATTCAGATTTTGAATTTCACATGCCCATGTTCGGGTGGAGGACTACGTTATTCAGAATTTGATGTCTCTGGATTGTCGTGTTTTCACAAAACGAGAAACATACATACATTCGTGTAGACTCTTCATTATTCTTTTAAATATTATGCAAGATGATAATATCTGGTAGCAACAATTTGAAAAGTGATGCAACGCATTTAAATGTTTGGAAGCAAAATACCATTTCAACAGTAATATCCTATTCGGGGCTAACGTCCCCTTTGGGCTTAAAGGGGTTAGCAGGAGCAAATGCAACAGCAGTCTGGTAGACTGCGATCCAGGGAGAACGTAAACAAACTTAAAAAACCCTCTTGAGCGGCAGTTAAAATCTGGAAACCTTTCAGATTTTTTTTTCATTGTTACTATACCTCTCATTCTTCTTTTCTTTTTCCATTAGACAATTTTATTTATCGCTGATAATTTTGATAATAGCTTTTTTCATCGGCAACCAGTTTTTTCGCTCCCGGATAATCGGAAGATGACGTTTGTAGGCGATTGTTTAGACATTCTGCTGAAGAACAAAACAATAACGTAAGAACGCCTTAAATAACGCTGTGAAGTTTGTAGTTTTGAGAAAGAATTTTCATTACTTACTTCTTGGT
Organism: Stegodyphus mimosarum; assembly: GCA_000611955.2. Taxonomy (NCBI): domain Eukaryota; kingdom Metazoa; phylum Arthropoda; class Arachnida; order Araneae; family Eresidae; genus Stegodyphus; species Stegodyphus mimosarum. The sequence goes on from KK112163.1 coordinate 642,858, forward strand.
TTGTATTTTTCTCACTTTCGGAATCATATAATGTGGAACCCACCCCTCAACGAGTGGGCGTTCATTTTTTTTTGTCGGTTGATTTACCATTACCCCTTTCGATGGTGGTCATTAGCCTCGCAACCCTTAATGCAATGGGCATGGCCAGACGAACATTGATATCCCCTCCCCGAAAGGGTTCGAACACCACCCCCTTTGATGAGACGACTATCGCGTAATTTTTTAATCCTTTTCTTTTGCATGATGCTGACAAAAGCGTCCGGTTATTACCGGGTCATTAGAAGCCATGCAACAGGACGTGGCGAACCTGCTCTTTGGATGTCATTTCCGGAATTACTTCTAACGAGGCACGCACAGAGTAAGAGTAAATAAATTTTTAATGAAATACGTCGATTAAAAACACTTGATTATAGTTATCGCTGACATTTCTCTCATAATATCACGTCTGAATTTCTGCACGCCTTTAACCAGACTCCTCAAAATATGGCCATCTTATCTATCTAGGTCATATTTTAGCGTTTTTAACCAAGAATTTAGAATTAGAGTATTTTAATTGTAGCGAAAACATGAAATTGTATTCGAGCTTAAAATGAACTTCAGTGATGCAAATACCAGAATTAAGGTATCCGACTATATTCTACTCGTCAATTTTGATGAAATTTTTCAAAAATTTTTTAAATTTTTTATTTTAAATCTTACACGTTGAGCTTGTTAAAACTCTTTTCATTTTGTCTCTACGACTGTTAGAAGCAGAATTACTGGTATTCTTATTCTACGCCTTGAACCCGAAATTTCTGTTTAACAACCCGGAAAGCTAATGTCTAAACAAACTACCTTTAAAATGAGAATTTCTCATTTGAATACTTTTGTTAATTTTCATATTTGGCAACATTTAGTCCATTTATTTCCTTATATCTTAACAAATATAAGCGAAAAATACAAAAATGAAATATTTATAAATATTTTTGTGGGAACACAACCTAATAATCCTGAAATTTAACACATTTCTAACCCAAAATGTAAGAAAAAACGAAAAAATTACATTTAGATAATATATTTATCCCCCATTTTTATCATTTTTAGTAGTATTCTGCTAAGTAACACCATAGACAGATTTACTTGCTCTGTTTTCCAAAACTTGTGTATCGAACATAATCGGATATCTTAACACTAATTAAAAGAGTAAGAATTTCAACATAATTCATGCATTTTGATCATGACGGTGAAAAAGAAATCAAAAACAAGTCCTTCTGTACAAAAATTTAAAAACACATATTTAGTCTGAAAACTCGAACTGAAACTGAAATACCTAACGTCTCAAAAAGGAATTTGAAATTTAAAAATAAAAACAAATTTGAAGCAATAAAAAATTTAAAAATGTAAAACATCATAAAATTAAAAAAAAAGTTTTTTTTTTTACCGGTTACATAAGATTGATACTAGAAATGTCTTACATTAGTTACAACAAAACTGAAATGTTCTTAAATTAACGGTTATGTATGCTAAAAATTAAAAGTAGTTTATGAGTTAAAAATTAATTATCAGCATCATTAAAAGTATAAAATAAAGATTTGAATTGTTTAAAAATGGATGTTTTCTCTCAGATCGTTTAATTTGTTAACCAGTAGCAGACTGATTATTTTTGAAAATTAAATTAAAGATCTTATGCTTTACTGAGTGGCGACATTCTGAAAATCAGCTATGCGGGAAGGTGGGAAAAGATAAATTAACGGGCCTTGTATTTGATGCAGTAGCAACATTTACCATGATGCTGCATCTAGATATTTTTTCTGTTCCTCGTATATTCCGAAGTATGATCGTTTCTCCGAATTTAATTTTGCTATGAAGATTTTGAGGTGTTATCTGAAAGCAATATACCTTACTTTTCTTTCCTCCATGGAAGCATCAAAATCAGGAAAGTATACGAATTGCTGAAAGAAACATATGCCGTACTTCCTTCCTATCCTTTTAGTGTTACGTTCTAAACATTTAAAAAAATATTTGCATAGTTTTTTATTCTTCTATTATAAATAGTTTTTCTCTCCGAGAGCTAGTTTATTGGCATTCCCTTAATTACGGTGTATTTATATTGGTACATCGAGTTCCGAGCTAATAAATTAAAAAAGATTGTTTGCATATAATGATAGAATTAACAGTATCTCACTTATCTGAACTAAATTTAGAAGAATTCCCAACCTCACATTTGCTCAAATTAGACTTTTCACTTTCCTTTTGCACAGGTGAGTCTCTAACAAACTGATATCGTTAGTGGAAACGGGGTCAAAGCGTAGTTGCATTTAAAGACAGAAAAACAATGAACACTTTACGTGTAGAATTCAAGGTTTCGATTATTGTTTTGAGCAAATACAGGCGACTGAATTTGGGAAATAAATCTCCTCGTATAATGAACTTAAAATTGGAACTCATAAAATAGAACCGAAGTAAAGCTTTGAAGTCAGCATAACATTCTCCGTTTAAAAATTACGTTGCGTTGTGAAAGGTAGAATAATGAAGAGATTTTGCTTGTATTGTAGTTGCTTTCTTGAATTATAACCATTATTTACTTTATTTATTTTATGTTTACTAAATTGAATTAGAATGGCTGGTTTTTATTGGCACAAAATGAGAAAGCTATCACAGATGAAAAAAATCGCCCTTTTCGAAGTCTATTGAAATGATCTAGATTTATCAGTTGCCGAGTGTCAATAAAATCAAATAATATCCGAGCTCCATCTGCTGGAAAGAAGAGGAACTATGATACAGTAGAGGGGAAGCCCGTTTTTCTCCCTCACGCAGATTTAGAGGAATGATTGCGTAAGAGATGATCATATTTTTAAATCAGTTTAACGAAATTTTTCTTCAGTTTTAAGCTGAAAAATGAATCTCACAAAAATTTCCTTGTTTTTTAGGAATAAAAGAAATTATACTCATTTAAATTTTCGATTATTATAACTAAGATAGAAAAATGTAAATGTTGAATATGTTTCCTTGTATTTGAAAATAAGATAGTGCTAATATTTCTTGATAGTTCATTATAGCAATTATTTGATATTTAAATTTATTTCGTAGTTTCTTTCACTACGGATAAGAAATATAGTGCACGAACATTCTGAATACATGCACATTTAATAACTTTATGTTTAAGGAACACTGAAACATTGATTAAAGTTGATATATAGAAGAACTGAAGTGTAATAATGAAGAATTAATGCAACATGACTTCGAGCGTATACAATAAATTAATTTAGTAACAATTTGGAGTTTTTAAGAGCAGTTCCTTTCTCATACGCAATATTTTGAAGTTTTACGAGCGGTTTAAACAGCAGTTTTAAGTGTTATTTATTTCAATTGAACTATCGAATATTTTGATTTCTTAAACTGCGTTATTTTGAAAAAGATTCTTTTGCCGACAGTTCTGAAGATTTCGATTTAAAAATGCTTGAACAATTTTCTATTTGCATTCTAGTTTATGCATTTACAGTTCCCCAAATTCTACAACTCATTTATGTCTTATGTTCTGAAACTTTTTGTATTGTTACTATGCATGCTTCAGCGGAGAATGAAAATGCAGGGTAAAAACGGAATTAGTATCTTCGTAATAAACATTTATCTTAATGTGGTAACTTTATTTTATGAGTGTGAAGAAAGATCCATTTCAAAGTTCGAATTATTAGTATATTTTCATGACGCATAAGATACTTGATTGACAAACTACATAATCACACAGAGATACATGGATAAGCATGCGGACATATGCACTAAAATCTACGCGTTAAACGCTTCAAAATATGCTTTTTTGGATATCAGAACATATGAAATACGAATATCCATAAAAAATATAGGACGCTATTGCAAAACCTGTTATTATAGGGATAACTGAGAGTTTTGACAAGGTATTTACTTATCAGTTTTTAAAATAAACAAACAGGCGTAATATAAACAGGGTTATCAGTAATTCTCATTTACAAATGTTGAAATGGAAATTCCTCTTTTTTCGTTTTATTGCAAAATGTCAGACATAATATTTCAGCGGCTAAGGGGGACGGAGAAGTAGCTAGAAAACCAACTCGCAATTAGTTTAAATGTGAACAAACTAAAAATGAACAAATTAAAATTTACTAGAAGTGAAAAAAGTAACTCATTATAATTACAGAAACCATTAAGGCTGTCTTAGAGGATTGTCTGTCAAGCTTAAATCTTAATTGTCCTAACTCTGAAGTGATTTCTTCAATATTTAGTTAAGTTAGCTTTCTTATCATGATTTAGATATAGCATAACTATCTCATTTTGAACTTAAGATTGCGCTCCTCTACAATTGCCAGATGAGAAAGCAAATATTAAGACGCCGTTTGAGGCCGGCGAGAATGCTTATACCTTCGAAGCTACAAATGTTACACTCAATCTAAATACATCATTAGATAGATAAAATAGCAGCAAACACACACACGCACACACACAAAACTTTTAAAATTTTACAAAGGGCATACGACAGTAACGCGTCAAAAACAGAGAAATTTTGGTGAAGCTCCGTGCGCATGCGTGACCGTGTGCGAGTGGTAATTTCGTCTAGTAGACAGTCGAGCGTAGACATTCAGTATACTTGAGCGGTTTTTGCTGTATTTTATTTTGTTTCGCCAATTTGATGAGTGTAGCCGACTGTGCGCCAACAGAATCTACTTTAAGCAGCGTAAGAGAATACAGGATTCAGAAGTAGGCGATACCTGTATAGTTGACGTAACTGTTACAGGACAGTCAAGATTTATTCTAGCATCCGTATACATTCATTTGAAGATGTTCTTGTTTAGTGATTGATGGAATATTCTGAGACTACATTTTTGATCGATAAAGAGTTTATCGTAGATATCGATGTTCCTATTATTATAATGGAAGATTTTCATTGTTAATGTTCAAGCGAAATGAAAATACATCTGTTTTTATGAAACATCACTTTAATCTCAATATGATGCCAAGTAAATATTCAGGTACATTAGGCAATTTATTTATAGAACAACATTTACTAGTAGTATAATTGCAGATATCTGAAATTATGTATGTTATTTTTCATATCATTGACCAGTTTTACATAGGTTCATTTTGAATGAATACATGTAATAAATAATAAATTAAAAAATTATATGTGTGTATCAAATCTTTTGTTTGTTTTATTTGTTCTGTAACAACATCCTTCTGAAAATGAAAAAAAATAAGAAAGGGAAAAAAACTTCAGAAATAAGAACTTTTGTGGAAAAGAGAAAAAAATAAATTTTTTTTTTGACTTACAGCTTTCATACATTTATTTTACAAAATTAGCAAAAAGTTTCTTTCGATGTACTGTCAAAATATCGTTAACACTTGCTTTCAGACAACTTAGCCTTTTTGTGAGTGTTTAAGTGATACTAATGTGAAGTGATTGTTAAAAATACGCAGCGTGATTTAAAGTACAGCCAGTTCCATTTAATTTCTAGAGCTCGCATATTCTATTCCCTACATTCCAAAATTCACTAAAATCGAAGTGTCGTACTGTATGTAGTATACGGGTTGGAAGTTCATGGAGTTTTACTATGTCAAAAATTGTTTGTTTTTACCTATGCGGTTTTAAATTTTTTTGCAAATGTTTCACTTACTTAGATTTAAGGATTATGTAGGTAATAATCGAAAATTAAATAGTCTGTACATTCATAACACAAACAAAAATTAAATAAAATTAATGTCCTGTTTTTTTTTTTTTTTTTTTTTTTGTATTAAAAAGTCTACTAACTTAGTCTTCGTAGCCTTTGTTACCGTTGCATTACGTTGCGATACATCATTCATGTGATCTGGTAAGTGTTTCAATTCTAGAAGACATAATACTTTGAATTTATATGCTCACTGCCCTCAGATCTCAGATGTGCTTGTTGCCATTCGACGTTCTGAATGATTTTTTTTACTTGTTAGTCCAAAGGGATGTAGTCCCGAAGGACTATTACTTTCGTTTGGGCGTTTTGCGTTGTTTCACAAAAATGTCCGATTCACTTTTCAATTTAGTGCTTATGTTTCTTTGTTGGTAATTCAAGTGGCATTGGGTTGGCTATTAGAATTTTTGGAATTGTACTGTGTTGGTTATTGGGTCTGTACTGGATGGATTAATGGAATTGTATTGGGTTGACTATTGGAATTATATTGGGTTGGTTTTTGTGTTCGTATTGGGTTTAGTTTAATGTTTATTTCGTTCGGCAAGTTATTATATTATTAAGCAAGATCCCTTTGGACGTAATCTAAAATCTGAATCCTTTCAGATTTTTTTTTTATCTTGAAATTAAAACAGCACGTTGCTTAATTAGCTGAGAAATTTAAAGTAAATGTACCTACAGGAATTCGTCTCTGAGGGCTACTTTGTTTCTAATTTGTAAAGAAGTCTTTAGAAATAAGTAAGCCAGAATGTTACCTCCGAAATGGAGTTGATATTTCAGAGGGTATGTTATCTGGTGATAATTTTGGATTTGTTGGAAAAATCTCGGTAATTTTTTCTTTTTAAAAAATTGATAGTGAAAATTTGTAAAATGAAGTAGAGCTATACTTCTTAATAAATTATTTATTTATCTGATATTATTTTTTAATGATGCCTCTGACAGACATAATTTATGATATATTTATAGATATTTCGGTTTATTATATATCGAGCTGACAGCTTTTATGAATATCTGCATTGTCATTTCAGTTAATTAAGGATGTATTAACTCCACATATACTCTTGGATATAAAATAAAACGTTTGCGGGTTGCGTAACAACAATACATGTGTTCTTTATTTTATAATTCACAAAAGTTTTTAAGTGTAAGTTGTACATAGTACACAGAAAATACATGAAAGATTCTTCACAAGGCAGCCCTAACGCTACCGAAACAGCACTTTTCTACATGAAATAGAAGAAAATCTTCAATAGTTTGTTTCCGAGGTGATTACGGGTCATCAGGATGGAAGCAAGGAATCGTTTTGAAACAAAAGCAAACAAAAAATTTTTAAATATATTTTCAAGAAAGTTCGAAAAGTTAACATTATTACGAAATACCTATATTTCTGAATAGAAGCCGGTCCACATATGAAGCGATATGTAATATTTTGCTGTAAAAGTTGAATCAAAATTAAAAAAAAAACTTGAGTAAGTTTAAGTCGAATTTAAAATCATTCTATAATTCTAGTTATATATATCGCCAGAAAGGTGATTATTTGGTCGTTTATCTTAGCTAGACCTATCAGATGAGTTGAAAATAAGTGGCAATTGACTTTCGTTTTCCATTCGGAAACCAGGGATGAGAGTAATGAAGGAAGAAAGGTCACTTTTTGCAGAAATATTTTCTCTTTCTCAGTTCTTCCAATTTTTAAGCATTTTTATTTTATGCATCATTTTCAGTTATGAAGCATTTTAATGCTTCCCTGATTCTTTTATGAATGGCAAATTTTACTTTGGTTGTTAGTTGTTTAACCATTTTTAAGCTGCCGTAAAACTTTTTCTTCCCCAAATACGTTCTCCTTTCCACAAATAAAATACGATTCATTATTTGTACTATATTGCGAAGTGCTTGAAAAAAAAAGAATTGCGTATTTAACTAGTTTTACTACTAAAGTTGTTCCTTTTGCTGAGCAGTGCCATAGACAGAATTGAAGATGGTATTATGCGTTAGTAGTATGATGACGGTAGTATTAGCAAAATGGAGGACGATGCCATTTACTCGCATTTACCTCTTGCAAAGACTTCGGAAAAACATCGGGAGGTTTCCAATCAAATACCGAAATTAAAAAATGTGATTAGTGCTTATGAAGATTAAGTTAAAATAAAAGATTTATTTTGCAATTATTTAAACTAGAACATCATTTTGTGATAAAATTATTTGTAAATTACTTTGAACTCGTATGTAAGCTGACCCTCAAATTTCAATAGTAAAAAAATTCTAAAACTTCTTGGATTATACGTGGAAATATGAAATATTTTTTATTTTGTTCTGAAAACTGTATTTGTTGTTTTATGCTCAGCATAATAATAATTGTAAATATGCTTTTTTCCTTTTTAATTAACACTAAATTTAACTAGCATATGGAATAAGGCTTAAAAATGATTTTGCATCAAGTTGATGAATTGATAAACTGATGATATTGTAAGGTTTATCCTAAGTTTATCAACAGTCTTTCCTATTTATTCTAATTTCAGCTTACAATTTTCTGCCAGAACGTAATTTCAGAAACGCAGTGAATGCAAATGAGTAAGAGTAATGTTTAAGTCGATGCTTGACCGACTTTTAGAGAGAGTCTGATTTTCCTGACTAGCGCGCGTTTTGGCTACGTTCTCTCTGAGCTACCACGCTCGGCCATACTTTAGGCCCTTGCTTGGCTTCGCCGATTTAATTAATATTTAGGGGCCAACTACTTAGAATTCTGATAGCTTCCGCTATACCTTTCAGATAGCTTTAGTTAAGCTTAGTTTCATAAATTCTTAAGTTCAACCCAAGTGGAGGCTTTGTGTATACTCCAAGTAGGAGTTGATTGTATTTATTTTGAGAAATAAAGGGTAGTTCACCCATCTTAAGTCTTACGTGTTTATTCACACACTTAAGCAATTATTCGCTTGTTAGTGTTCGTGGGGTTCTAAGGTAGAACATTTGAATTAAATAAGAAATACCCCACAATATCAAATTGATAAAACTTTCATTTTTTTAATGTTAATTTAATGTGTATCTTCCTGTTCTGCGTTTCGACTGTTTTGTAATCTTCCAGCTCTGTGTTTCGACCGCACGAGGAAACACGGGCCCGCATTACCTTGAGTAATCGGTATTCTTCTACGTATGAAGTGTATTTTGTAATGGTTTCAGAACCAAATTTATACTGAATGACTAGTGGTAGATCCAAAACACAAGCAAGGCTGAATTAAATAAAGTAGGCTTTTAGAAGGCGAAAACTGTGGCTGCATAACGCCATTAAAGGTAGATGGAAAATTAATTTTTATATGAAATCTACGTTATCTACGAGAAAAATGCTCTACAAAGCCGAATTAGTTAACTCCAGATATCATTGGAGACAATCAGATATGAAAGTTGTTTCCGAAATCGAGGATATGAAATCTTTAATTTTGTTGATTTTTCTTGCAGTAAACTTATTTTAATCACCTATTTCTGATTAATATTTTTTCAGAGCCAAATTTTTGTATCAGGCGGCCATTTTTTAAAAAGATTTCTAGTAAGATAAGGAACAAATTATTGACTCAAACTTTCTTTATACAGACAGCGTATGTAAATGCAGCTTAAGTATGTTGTTTGCTAAAAGATCACTCATTACCAAATATATCACGGTCTAAAAGCTTACTTTTTTATTAATATTCTAAACGGGAATCATGCGTCTACTACCAGGTATTTGAATAATATTTAATCATGCAATCCTTTTGAACTAGTTTGCATATTTCTTAAAGTACAGAGCAAAGAAGCAAATCAACTGCATGTTTAAGAACACCAGAAAATCATTATGTATACTGTTCGTAAATAAATAATTATAGAAAGCAAATTCATGTAAAATTCCTCATCATTTGTACTCAGATTATAGCTTATGAATATAAAAACAATTCATTTCACTAAACAACTAAAAAAAGAAAAAAACCTTTTTAAGAACAACGTAACAACCAACAAAGGATAAAAGTGGTTGTTTCAGATGAAAAGATTCTTGATTTATTTATCACAGTAATCATCATTTGCATCTGAATGATCAGAAAATACAAACATTGCACACATATCTTTATTTTATCTACAACGATTATTCTATAACAAGCAGTTATTGGCAGAGTAATTCTGCGTGCTTTTTAGTGGATATTATTAATCTTTTGTTTACATTTCCTTCACTGTAACTGTGCAGCCTTACACGAACACCCATTACTAAAAACAAGTATTTACTCTACTGTTTTCATTGCTAAAATACGGACATCACAGAACTACCCAGTTAAAGCAACGAGCGTGAATGAATAAAAGATACGCAGAGGACAAGATTTTGTGATCGAAATACGATGAAAATGTTTCCGAGCTCTCCATTACATCAATGTTAAAGCTCCATTACAGCCTATATCGGTTCTCAGTACGTGTTGTTTCGAGATTGAAATCTTTAGTAGAGGCATGTCGGACATGTTCGAAAAGGTATTAAAAAGGGGACTGGCGATGTTTATTGCTGGCTATCGATTTCTTTCTTTATAAAAATGGCGCACAGGTGGCCCTTTTTCCGAAAGTATTAAATGACCCAAACTTGGGACAGTTGGAGATAGTTTTATTTCTTTTCGTTCAAAACGCTTTTTTTCTTTCACTGAAAAATAAATATTATGAAATATGTTTTTCGATAACTAAGCTAAATCTTCTCAATGATGAAAGTGTGTATATGGTAAATTTGTTTTAATTGTTTCTCCAATATGATTTATATGTAAAGCTCAGAGTTGTCTGTTACTGGCTGCTATATATTTATATTTCTGATTCTGTCAATGAAAATTATTACAATATTTTGAAAACAAATATAATGATTTTACAGCAATATACTGGAAAAAGAATTTGATAATATTGAATTCGCATTTTTGAAAACTGGTTTAAAAATAAAGTCTGAAAGCTAATTATTTTCTGTCCTAAAGGACTAATTTAGTTTTAATTTGTATATATAACTTAAAGACAAATAAAAATAAATATGGTAATACTAGATTTCTATCATTTACTATAAAAAACAGTTTCAAAAACTTTGGATAAATTTGATAAAATGTAGCACACATTACGTATTCTAGTATTTACATTAAAAACTTGAGCAATAAGTACAAAATAGTAGAGCAATGACAGCACCTTAAGCTTACAATTATAGATCGTTAACGAAATTAAAATTTATTTAAAATTTTGTGACTGACATTTTTTAACTGTCTATATATCCTGATCCCAACTGCATCCATAAGATGAGCAGCTGCTGCATCCTGATAATTACACACAGAGAATTACTTTTACTCAATGGTATGTGTAGAAGAGTATTGCGGACACACATGTTTTCGGTTTCCGTCTTATTCACAAACGGGATATTTCCCCAGCTGAAATTGCTACAATGCATATAACAGAGAACTCGCATGAAAGGGCGGTGGAAAACGCTCATGTTACAAGAACATGTGCAGCACAACAACCTTTTGCTATCAATTTTTGGTCCGATGTTGTGAGGGATCACTTAATAGAGTTATATCTATTGCCTGTTCGTTTGCACGAAAGTTGTTATCAATTTTTTTTGGAAAATTCTTGCCCAAAATTTTGAGGCAGATCCAACAGTCACTGCGTCATGATATGTGGTTCCAACATGATGGGACTCAGCCCATTGCAGCCTTGACATTCGGAAGCAGTTAAATGCGATATTAGCTCAACAATGTGTGAGACCTGGTCCTCCTATTCCCCCCTGACCTATCTCCCCTGAATTCTTTTCTGAGGTCACATGAAAGATGTGGTGTGAGATACAACGTTAACAGTGAGGAGGCTCTTCTAGCGTGCATCTGCGTAGCTGCCACGGCTGTGCGGTAGGCGCCCAGTATATTTTAAAACACCAATGATTTCATGCAGCACCAATGTCAGGCTTGCTTTCCAAATGACGGCTGGATTTTCAAACATCTTCTGTGACCTCTCTTAAGATCCCAATTGTTATATTTTGATGAATAAAATAATCTTCTTCTCTTATGGTTCGCTCCTTCATTTCTTGTATACTCTTTGTGTACTTGCATGATGATGGCGGTTTCGACCCTGCATTACTATCTGATCTCGATTGATCTTTGAGTAATTTACCACTTCCAGAAGTTTATATTCTGAAAAATTTTCAAATATTTACGTAATTTTTTTCTTTACTCAGGCGTTCGGAAAGTTACCCTAAATTTTAAAACAGTTTATTCCACGTTGTGATTATTCTCATCTTGATTTCTCGTGAATTTTAGGTGCATGGGCTTTAACTGATGAAACGAATACAATGAAGAGCTTCTAGAAAACGGGAACATCTAATGCTGTGAATGTTTCGGAATTTAATGCTGTGAATCATTACACCTGGGAAAACAGACTGAGCGGTGGTGAAGGCGATGACAGCGGTGACGATAATGACGACTTAGCAAGCTGTGAAAGACGACAAAGACAAGTAGCTCCAGCAGCCCTGAATGACTTGAAAGCAGTGGAACAATAATAAAAATGGACGAGATTCAAAATACAAGAAAGCAGAGACGGATATATTTATTCGATGTTGTAATATTAATATTACTATATATTCTTACTGGGATATAGGCTTCTTAAATAAATAATATGTGATAGTTACGGGTACTTTTTTCACGAGCACATTTCATTTGTTATGTGCTTACTTTAAACCCGGCCTTGGGAAATTAAATTATTCGAAAAATTCTTTCCTATTAATTTTCGTACGATAAAAATAGTAAAGAAAATACTCGAGGAAATGTGATACAAGTAATAATCTGGAATGTCGTTGATGTTGATCCAAAAAGAAGGAAAAAGTTTGAAGTCAGGTTAAATTGTACATGCAAAATAAATAAGTAGTAGTGATAGCCGGATTTAAATATTCCCTTTTATTTTAAACTCGTGTGTAAAATTAAGAGAATTTTCCCATTTCTGAAAATCTAAAAGACAGATTTTAACGAAATTTGGAATGAATATATAATTATAACATAGAAAGAACTGTGCCATTCAAATGTCATTTTATATACGCATGATTACCAACAAACCTAATTAACGCAAGGATGCCCCAAACCCGCGTTGTGATATTGAAGAGAAAATGGATCTAATATTTGCTACGTCTCCTATCTTAGCCAGATCAGTACGGTGGCATACTAGACAGGAGGCAGCTGAGGAATCCCTCTGGCCGTCGATCCCACTGCTGCAGCAAGGCATTTTTCAACTCCAGGATGGTTCTCGGAGGGCGATGGTGAGATGAAATTGCCTATTCAAGAGCTTCCCAGCTATGCTATATAGCAGGCATGGTGAAACTTCGAGACAATGGGAGCCGTATGATAGATTTTATGAAACTTCAAGAGCGGCAAGTCTAAATTTATATCGTTTTAAGAATAATGATACAGGTTTTGAATATAAAGAAACTTTTGAAGTAAATTAATGAATATGTGATTAACATGATTAAATACGAATGTGAATAAATACATCTAGTGAAGTCCCAAAAAAAGAAAAATTTGTAACTATACTATACTAGGGCAACTGAGCATTTTTTCTTCAGATAGAAAAAGAAAATATTTTCTTGTGATTTCTTTTATACCTCTTAGTTTATAAGTATTGTTGTTTCATTTTAGTAGAAGTAAAATGAGTCGGAAGCATATTTTCTGCTTTGCAATTACATATAAAATGTTATTTGAGTAAATTACAATTCATTATTTAAAAGAAAATTGTCTTTTTTTAACTCATGAGCAGTCTTTTAGAAAGTGTAAATTAAATGTACACGTTAATGCGCACAGCAGAGAAACTGTTATTCAAGACAGAATATTTATTTAAAAATAAGCTATTAACTTTTTTACGCTTTTACTTAAAAAGTAATATTGCTTCTCCACATAATTAATATAAGGACCAACATCCTTAGATCATTTGAAGCTTTGGGTCGTAACCTAAAAAATAGTTAAAACTTTTTCCCCAAAACTTTCGAATAACTAATTTTACTGATGCCCAGCACAGAAGAATTCACAAATAAAAAAATAAAAAAATAAATAAAAATAAAAAGATTGCAATTTCAGTGGCATTTTAATAATCAATATCTCCCATGACGGCCTCGACTGATAGGATATTTCAGCGTGGCATCCAACGGAATCTGCCAGAATATTTTAGCAATCAGTACAATGCGCATCATTGAGAATTCTCGAAACATCTCTTAATTTTGGACACAGATAACGAAGTACATGCGAATGATTGAAATTTTTCGAAAGCACGCCTTCAATCGTTACGACTATTCTGGGCATACATAACCTATTCCTAATAAATCTAGTAGTTCATACCTGACTATGTAAACACTGCGTCGAGCACACGTCCCATCTGCATACCAGCCGAACTCTTCAACCTAGTTTTTTAATTCTGAGATGTTTTTCAATTACATGGCGAATCAGAACTAATGTTACATAAAGAAAATATATTTGTCACTACTATAATGAATTTATTTCTCAAATGCAGATACAACATGAAAGTGTAACTCTTCATATTTCTATGGACATGCACAGATGTTTCGATATGGATGCCTTTTGTAACACGGCAGACGTCTGTCCAATAGTTTAATAAGCTCTTGTCAAATAGGTGTACGGATCCACCATATTCTAACTGTTGGACCCATAAAGGCGGTCAAATGACTTACTGTCTCGTCTTGAATTTCTAAGTAAAATAACTCAGAAGAAAGTTTAAAATAAATTATTGTCAGCCTAACGGTTACATAGTACAACTTTCCATTGGGTTACTTGACCAGTATACAGAAAATAAATCTAAAATGGAGTTCGTAGGCAGAGGATACTTTAGAAAATAAAAGATCAAACTTTAAAAATAAACATTTAAGGGAGCAAAATTTCACATTATTGCGTGAAATATGTAGTGATCAAGCAGTGGATCATTGTTCAACTTTTCATTTGGCTACTTAGGTTTCAAGAAGGACGTGTCAGACGTGAAAGGAAGATCGAAAATTAGAAAGACAAAAAATATCAACAGATTAAAGAAAGTGTAATGCTGGTATCAGAGCCGAGGCAAATGGTGCAGCTGCTGAGCGGCCGTACTAAATGGTGAAAAATTTTAGATATGCCGGACAGCAAAATGCCCCTAACCTAGTGTGATATTTACCGATGACTCTAACCTAGTGCAGCAAAATGCCTCTATCGTAGTGCGAGGCAGAAAGAAGGTAGGCCATCAAACAAGAAATCGAAAACTACGAGAAAATATCACAAGCCAAAGAGCTTTCACCAATATCAGTGTGCCGATTTTGAAAGAAAGTTTGGAGAAAAGACTTTTTTTGGGTTCCGTTGATGCCTCATTGTTTGCTGCAACGTTATTGATATGAAAATTTGATGATTAAAATGAAAGATTTCTATCTGGAATAACAATATTTGATAAAAAAGAGAATTAAACATTTTGACTAAAATTTAAATTGTTGTCAAACCAGTGATTCTTCCTACGAATACAGATATTTCAGCATGCACAATCATTGGTGAAATAAATTATGATATCTGCCTAGGATTACCAAGGAATTATTACGAAAGATAGAGTTTCATGTGGGAAAAGTGTTCATTAAGCATATTTTGTGAATGGGTGCGAAATCTGTGAAGCAATTGAATAAAATACCTGACTTGGTTAGGGATGGGAAATTAATTTTGAAGGAGTTCCGTAGAACAATTGAGACAAGTCTCCTAACCAAGTAAAGAGGCTGAAGGTTCACTCCACCAAAAAGAAAATCCTCGTAAAATTTTCCCGCAGATTAAAAGAGCTCTATATACACTCAGATAACAAAAGTCATAGGATAGCAATATGCAAATATATAGATGACAGTAGTATCGCGTGCAAAATTTATAAATCGGCAGTGCATTGGCAGGGCTTTCATTTGTATTTAAGTTATTCACGTGAAGAGGTTTTTGATGTGATTACGGCCGCACGACGGAAATTGACGTACTTTGAACGGGGAGTGGTAGTTGGAGCTAGACGCATGGGACATTACATTTCGGAAATTGTTAAGAAAATCAACATTTCAAGACCCACAGTATCAAAAGTGTGCCGTGAATACCAAATTTCAGGCATAACCTCCCATTATGGACAACGCACTGGCCTACCACTTGCACTCAAAGATCGAGATTGGCGACGTGTGCGTTGAATTGTCAGTGTTAACAGACAAGCAACACTGCGTGAAATAACCGCCGAAATCAGCGTGGGACGTATAATAGACGTGTCTGATAGGACAGTGTGGCGAAATTTGTCTTTAATAGGCTATAGCAGCAGAAAAGCGAGTCGGGTGCCTTTAACCAACATCCCGGCCTCGCCTGCAGCTTCTCTCGTGATCACACGGCTGAACTCTGCATGACCGGAAAACCATCATTTGGCCAGACGAGTCACAGCTTCAGTTGATAAGAGTTGATGGTAGGGTTTAAGTATGGCGCAGACCCCTCGCAGCCAAGGATCAAAGTTGTCAGCAAAACGCCGTGAAAGTTGGTGGTGGATCCATAATGGTGTGCATGACCTTGGTTCTCTGGTCCAACTTAACATATCACTGCCTAGAAATGGTTATGTCCAGCTACTTGGAGACCACATGAAGCCATTCATGGACTTCATGTACCTAAACAATGATGGAAATTTCATAGATCACAATGCACCATGTCACCGCGCCGCAACTGATCGCGATTACTTTGAAGAACATCCTAGACAATTCCATCGAATGATTTGGCCACCTAGATCGCCCGACATGAATCCCATCGAACATTTATGGAACATAATAGAGAGGTCATTTTGTGCCGAAAGTCCTACACAAGCAAAATTTGCGCAATTATGGATGTCTATACAGGCAACATGTCTCAATATTTCTGCAGGTGGCATCCAACGACAGTCCAAGCCACGCCAAGTTTTTGCATTTCCGAGGATAAAAGAAGGTCCAACACTATATTAGGAGGTATCCCATGACTTTTGTCTCCTCAGTGTAGATTACAAAGCGAAACAGATTTCTTCAGCAGTTACTCACGCCATTCGAGGACTGAACAAAAGTAGTACCCTATAACGAATATCAAATCTTCTAGGTGGATCACAACTGCTGTGAACAATAGGATCACACAAGAATATAAGCAGATACTGCCTGAAGTAAAATTAACTTGAGAGAAAAAATATTAAGGAGAATAATTAAATAAATATATTAGCATTGCGTTTTAGATTAACTTCGTAATAATGTATTCCGATGACCATTACCTCTTCAAAAAGTAACATAACTGGAATAGTAATTACCAGAAAGGGAATTATTTGTAATTTTACGTATTTCTTGCTCTTGCGATAAGCCAGCAATGGACAGTTCGAAATCTATTAAATTTTTACATATATAATAGCAGAAATTAAATCAGAGATTAATAAAGAAACGTGACACTGCGATATTTCTATTTCAAACTCCATTTGTATTAAAATATTAAGCTACATTTATTAAAAAAAAAGTCGCATTTCAGATGGTAAAGGATCGCAACTAGCTCGCGAACCGCAGTTCAGGTGTCGGAGAGCCGTATGCGGTTTTCGAGCCGCAGTTTAGCCATGTGTGATATATAGGATTAAGGTCAGGAGATCTGGCTGACCAATCCATGCGGGAAATATCCTCACTTTATAGGTAATCGTCGACCAGCTGAGCCTCATATGGATGAGCGTTATCGTCCATTAACAGGAGTCCAGGACTAACTGCGCTCCCAAAAAAACGAACATATGGCTCTAAAATCTCCTCTGTATAACTCATAGCAGTCAGGGAGCCTTTGTCAAACACGTGTAAGGGTGTACGACCATCCAACATAACGCCTGCCCAAACCATTACACCACCACTATAATGACACCACTTTTCTCTGATGAAGGAAGCATGGTATTGTGTTTCAGATTCTCTCCGCATGCAGGTAGCAAAGAATCAATATCCAGGTTTAATCTCGACTGATCTGTAAAAAACATGGTGCTCCACTAAAGTATGGGCCAAGGCGCATGTTGTCTGCGCCATGCTAATCGCCCTCTCTTGTGTGCTGCAGTGAACGAGACGTAAACAGCATATTACAATTACATATTATTATTAACAGCAAACGACTTATGGCATGCAACTCTACCTCATGAAGCCTTCGAGCAACTGTACACAGTGAAACTCGGGTTTCAGTGGTAGTACACAGCTCACGTGAGAGCTATGAAGCTGTAGAAGTCCTGTGTCGCCATGCTGAAAGTTCCAAGTAACGATCCTGATTCGTTTTTTGTGGGTCTTGCTTAACCTTGTCCAGGTCTTCTCCATATAGATTAAGTGTCCTGAACTGTTTCCACAAGTTGCAGACGACGCTGGGTGTTACACTGAACACTGCAGTCACTTCCGGTTGAGACTGGCCTGCCTCCAATCTGCTGTTGACAACTCTCGATCTCATTCCGTAATCATACGTTCGTGGCTACTCATTTTACCCGAAACCTTATAAAATTTACCCAACTCTTTAGAGAAACAAGGCGAATACCACGAAGGACTACGAGCACACAAATCGCCGAAAATCCTTCGTACGCTTATGTCTCCTCCACATTCACAGCTCATCAAACACGCCTTCACCGGGAATCGAACCACGGACCTCTCGGTTACGCGTCGAGCATGCAGACCACTACACCACGAAGGCATGCGAAGAAGGCGCGAGAAATACCTTATATACTATACTGAACGCCTTGCAGAATCTCTGCGTCTCTGGGGTGCTAACATCCGAAACTACAGGCATATCCTCCTCACTGCCTGTCACAGCCATGCCACATACATGGTAAATGTCACGTAACTTAGTCAGAAACCTGGCTCGTGAGCAGGACGAAAAATATCCACACGTGCAGTGCAGCAACACAGACTGTCAGCATGGCGATCATTGATGGTCTTCACTTGACGCTGTAGCAGAGAAAAGCTGGCCTACAGTAACGCCACAAACGAAAATGACGACACAGGACGCAAGAATGGCACCCCGTTGTCTTTTCAAACAAATTCCCATTCTGCATAAAACATCACAATGGACGAATCTGCGTGCTTGGCATTCTAGTATGGAGTGTTCTTGGTCATATCTTGTTCGCATAGCTGGTAATGTAGACAGCCACACGTTTCTGATGTGTTAAGGTTTGTGGTTGTGCCTAACTTTCGAAGCCTGCGGGACGCTATCTTTAAAAAATACTGACTATCTTTCATACAGAATGTTTTCGAGTGTTGGCCAACACGTTCTTCAGATCTCTCATTTAATTATCCATATCTGTGATCCAAGCTCAATTAGACTAGATGTCCAACCTGATGACAGCTGTTTGCAAGAGGTGACAGCTCTTTGTGCTGAATTTTGACCATTGTGTATCTCAAAATCACTTGAAAATTTAATCATGTCTTCCTCCCATTATATTGTGGGTACATAACAAAAAATATTATACTACTAATCCTTTCTAGTATAGTAGTTTTAATGGATAACAGTATATATATTTTCAGATAATTAAAATGTAATTAAATTTGGTATTTTAGGTATTTGAATAAAATACAGCAGTTTATGATATATACTACGCAAAAACTATATTTTTATGTTGTCGTCAAAACAACACCTAAATTATAAATTTAAATAAAAATTTCGAAATCCATTTATTTCAAAATAAAAAAAGTATTCCAAGATAACATCCATTTGCAACTCCCCTTCAAAAATATGAAAATTTATAGCAAATAACGAAATTTATTTCAAAATAAAAAAAGTATTCCAAGATAACATCCATTTGCAACTCCCCTTCAAAAATATGAAAATTTATAGCAAATAACGAAATTGTAAGTTTTAATCATAACTAATATCGTACCTATTAGCTGGTGAATCAACGTGGGAAGGATTTTGCTTGATGCTGTGTGGTGTAGTATCATCTAAGTCCGTCAAAAAAAGTTTTGCATAAATTTTGTTGCGTAAGTCAAGTTATTTTTCATTTAGGAGGTAAAATTCTGCTAGTATTATATTCACAGAAGTGTTTAATTTGGGCAAAGCATTCGAGGTTTTACTGTATATAAATTTCACCATTACTTGTAAATGGAAGTGTTCTAAGAG
>KK112163.1:662668-695987 GCA_000611955.2 Stegodyphus mimosarum
TTTCCCATAAATCAATCTCTCGTATTTTCAGATCGTCGTATTTCGTGTGACTTGTTATGCAAAGACGCAAAAGTCGTAAATGCTTTATCGATATTCGAGATCGAACTTATAACACCACCTTAGCCATTCTTCGCTATCACAAAATCAATTGTTGCAGATAGTATTATAAAGTATTTTCTCTCTCCTTTCCGCATGCCTTCGTGATGTAATTGGAAGAATACTCGACGCGTATTCGAAGGGTCAGGTTCAAGTCCCAATGAGGGCATTGGGCATTTTGCACGTCCGCTGGTTCAAAATAATCCAATGACATTACAAGTGGCGCTCGAACTAAAAGATAGTGAACGATAATTCATCACCACCAGGATTTGGCAATTGGGTCCCCTAATCCCTATCGCCCTTTAAAAGAGGAATTATTAATATATTTTCTCCCTCCTATCCACATGCCTTCGTGGTGTAATTGTAAGCATACTCTATGCGTATTAGAGAGGTCCCAGGTTTCAGGAATGGTTCCAGGATTGAGTTGAATAGAAGGGTGAAGGACCCTTTCAACTTAAAAAGGAATTTACAAACAGCACGCCTGGTGCTTAAAAATCTATCCAGTACTTTTGGCTGCAACTCAAAAATAGAAATTTAAAATTAAAATTAAAATTAAGTTAAATAATCAGCCGAAGCTGCAAAGAGATAATTAACGCGAACTAGGTTCTTAGCCTTACCATAGACGTACATAAAACGGCAATTAATATGCACGGTTGTAAAATAGCAAGCTTAAATCAGCGAAACAACATGGACGAACGGTAGAACACGCTTTATCTGCAATAACTCAAACACCAGCTTAAATAGTATATTTCTACCCTACTTTGCATAATATGCGAAAATGAAATATCAATCTGGCAAGAAATGGAAATGCGGCAAGACAGAAAAGATAAGTAACTGAATAAAACTGGTTAGTTTAAAACTAAATACTTCTTTACAGAATCAATGATCGATGTTTAAACTGCAAGGATAGGATGTTTTTAGTATCCGATGAATACTAAAGTATCAAAGGGGCCAGACTGCGAGCTTGTTTTAATCATTTTAATTGAAGTCGATAAAAGTACTGAGTCAATAAAATATAACATAGAATGTTCGCAGAACTGTGAGTATAAGTAGAGAGCAATTTCATCTAATTAAATACATTTTAATCATCGAAAGTGCAAAATAATCTCGTCGTCAAGATACATATTTGTGATTTTCCGAAGCTGAAAAGACTAAATTATTTGGCAAAAAAATTTATTATGGCTAAGAAAGCAATGCTTTTAATTTATTGATTTCAGGCTTATAGATAAACTCTTTATTTTCTTTCTATCAATAAAATGATAGTTAAGTTTTACGTAACTTACGATCGAATGTTTTCAGAAGCATTCTGTTCAGTTCTGTGCCGGTAAATGATGTGATGTTTCTCAGTTTATAAGTAATGGCAAATTGAGCTGTTCAGTGTTATTAAGAATAAAAACGTTACAGTTTCAGTAAAAACTGAAATATTACCTAATCAACTCAGGTCCCTTTGCGAGCAAGTGGATTTCAGGAAATATATTTCACAATATATTCTTCTCCAGCTAGTCTGCATGAGAGAATACAAATGCTTGACTCATTATTAATCAGAAACTACTTATCGTACAGAAAAAGATTAGAGGGTTATACGGAACCAGCTAAAATTTTGAAATTAAATTTTGCCAAAAAATGGAAACAAGAAAGATTCTTGAAAAGTTTTTAAGGTAGTCCTAAAATACCTCAATGTCCAGTAATTAAACCAACAACTGAATTAAGAAAGTAAATAAAAACCGAAGGTTGTGCTTAATATTTTGTTTATTATGCAAATTAATTTTGAATATCTTCGGGAAGGAACTAGAATTTAGATATTAATTCAATGATATTTTATCTGTTAGCACAAGCAGGAAAGAAGATAATATTTTCAGTTTTAAAACTGCTAATTTTTGTATTCACAGATATTTGGTGAGATTACGTTATTCAGATCAAAATTAAATTTTTGTTATACCACAATTTTCTAATCTGCCTTTATATTAGGGTAGGATAAATTGAGAGAATAGTTATGAATATAAAAGTATAAATGTTTTATATTTCGAACCTGTAAATTTACTAATACTCTGAATATTTTAAATTTTATTGAGTTTCTTTGCTTAGCCTAGAAAAGAATATTTAGATTTTTCTTGTTATTATTGCGTCCATAATGAGGCAAAAGACATATTATAAAGTTATCGTATCAATATAATAAGAGAAATAATAAGACAATAAACTGAATTCTGTTTCTAAATTTCTCTATCTATGATTAGAAATTTCAAATAGAACTTCTGCTATGAGTATGAATAGGAATGAAATAAATTTTCAGTAAGCGCAGTAGTCAGTAAAATCTACTACGAAGGCAAAGTTAAGAAGAATTCGCTCAGTAAAGTTTTAGAAATTTAAAATTGTTGTTTCTATATTAAATACCGCTTACCTGTGTTTGAAATGCACGAAACGAATCTACTGAAACTTTAGTTTTACTATGTCTCAAAATCAGAAAAAAATTAAATCGGTTTTAGGCTTTTTGGAAAACTTCGCTAATCAAAAAGTTCCATTAAACATAGGCTCGAATGGAGTCATTCACCACAAAGAATACATCTTGACGTATTGTGAAATTTTTCAAACGATATTTTTATTCTTTCATCTTGGGGGTATTAAAGGACTGCTTAAATTTCCTCAGGGGCATAATGTAGATTTTCCAACAAAACTCTTACAGCAACTTCCGAAACCAGTATGTGTGATGTTTTGCATGATCTGTTGTCTTGCCAGCATTTTTCAAGTTTGGAATATTTTTCAAACTAATTACATTTCGACTATTCAATATGGAACAATTGTAGTGTTGAATATAACAGAGATATTATTCTTTGCTGCCGTGGATAACAATAAAAGAAACATAGCTAACTGCATTACTCAACTGTACGAAATTTCTTCTCCCTTTCTCAGTTTTAGAGAACTTGCAAAAATTAAGAAATACGTCTACGGATGTTCACTTTTGCTTCCTGCAGCACTGGTTTTATTACTTTTATTGCATTCTATTTCATTCATTTTAAAAAGTGAGGCTTCGAAAGAAACCATCAAAATATATACTTTCGGATATAGTAACGATTCAATCTGTATCCTGTCATACGTAATTTATTTCATGTATTCGCTTTCATGGCTTGCACTAAAATTTCTAATGAACACTTTTGCGTTACTGTATATCGTTATTTGCATAATTTTGAAGAAAACAGTTGTTGGATACTGCGAAGCAATGAAAAATGAAGAGGATAGTGAACACCTTCTGAACGTTCACAATAAAATAACGAAGGTGATCTCTGTAGTTGACAACACCTTTTGTGGTCTTACTTTTTTGTGTTCTGCTAATTGTTTGATAAATATATTCTTTAATGCATCAAGACATATTTTTAAATTTTCGGTATCAACTTCGCCTCAAACCATGCACTTCATTTTAAACACCTTAATATTTCTTTTAATGATAACATCAGCTTCAGCTGTAGCAGAATCTGCCAATGAAGCAAAAACTGAAGTATATAATTTAAAATGTAATGGTAATAGATTTTCAAATCTCAAACTTCTTTTGAAAATAACTACACAAGATATTCACTTAACGTTATGGAAAGCAATACGCATTAACCGTACCTTAATATTTACTGCATTAAGTACTTTAGTCAGTTATGGAGTTATAATATTCACTCTGAAATCTTAAACGAATTCAAAAAAGCGAAGAGTAGGATCATTTTTATGAGCATTTTCTTGTACAGGTCTCCTTAAAGCTATTTTATACCGATTACTGGACCATAAACCTTATCAAATTCATAAAGACTTGAAATAGAGTTACATACTCTTCTACAGATCTACACTTCAAAACTGTTTACTACAATTTATGATAAAAAATGCTGATGAAGAGAAATGGTGTTTAAGAATTTTTAAATATTTTGACTATGCTACTTTACGACTCATAAAATAGTCCTGCAGATGAGGATCTTGTGTTATCCTATTGTAATGCTGTATGAATGCAATGTATTTAATGTAATTACAGAAATCTGCCATTGTTGCGACTAATACGCTAAATGTTATTTGTATTTAAAACTTTAGAGTACATTTTTTAGTTTGAGCTATGTTTATTGCAATTTTAATTTTCTTCTCCTCTGCAGTGTTTTCGACGACTTACTTTTGAAAAGTTTTGATTAAATTTGACTTATAGCCTCATACTGAGTATGTTATTTCATTAGTAACTTGGAAACTTATGCAAACTTACGCTGCAGTTTTATGATACAAATCATTAGTGATAAAATTTCGGAAAAATGTCATGTGTTATATGTTTTCGTAATGGTAAAATGCTACATGCACGTAGGTTGACAGATATACAAAGGTTTTCTTCTTAAATGCTTATGCATTCCCTTAACGTGCTATGGAAGTGCTTAAAAACACTTAAAGCAGGTTCTACTGACAAAATGCGACTATGTCTTATGGATTCAGAGTGGTTATAATGCCTGTGCCGTGAGTTGAAGAAATTACAGTTCCTACGTCGGCAATGAAGAAAGGCGAAAACTTTCTTTTACAGAATTTTATAAAATGTCCTCTGTTCAGTCTGCCAAAAAGTGGAGTTCACATATAAAACGTGTATAGAAGATCAAAGTAAATGTGTAATTATATGAGTGATTTGTTTACTGGTGAGTGAAGCCCGATAAATATTAGCTTATCCGATGAATTAAGTCTGATGAATATTACCTAATGAATAATATCCATTTATTTTTTGACTATGGATAGGCAAAAGCGTACGGTACAGCAAGTACTGGAAGGGTAGATAACTCACTTTCAGTCCAGAATCCTTCATTCACATTTCAAGTTTCACTGCAGTGACAAGCTACACTGAACATGGTCTGCACTGTTAGATACTTGAATAAAAATTTTAAAGCATATTGCTTGAGTTATATTTATCGTATAACAAAACCTCATCATAACAATACTGGCTTATACTCAACTATGGATTAACTGAGTTAACAGAAGGATGATGCTTACGATTAACTCAATATCAAGTATAATCTAGCGGCAGTTCATAATGCAGTAAAGTGGAACAACACGTATTATCATTCACAGAAAACACTGTTCACAATTTATCTGCATTCTAAAGCAGATTAATATAGAGGATAATTTCACTAATTTACAATCCGGATTCAAACTGGAAAGAACATGTTGTAAATAACGGACGAATAAATATCATTAAAAGTTAAGAAACTACTTTATAAATGACATTAAATAGAGCATTTATTAGAGAATTATTAATAATATGTATAAGAATTTATTATTAACGGATGATTTAACAATGTTATGTTCTAAATACAATAATTGCATGTTCTGAAATATGCGCAATTAAACTATATACTTCTGTGAATGAAAACAGTTCCGAAATAATATTTTTATATTTTTCGCAGATGATTTTCCTTTACTTTAAAAGGTCTGAGATAATAATTTTTCCATCGTTCCACAAAAAGCAAACTTTAATAGTATAGCTTAGTTAACTCGCAATGCAGTTAATTCGTTAAAGTTAATTGGGAATTGACTTATATGCTCTTCATATTTTATGAAAACAAAATAGAAGGGAAATATCCTAACGTTTTCTGGACACTTTTGTATATTTGCAAAGTGTAACATTAGTATGATAAATTTATTACCTTATGTTAATAAGATAATTTTTATAATATTAAAACTTCTGTTACTTTACTCCCATGATGATAATTCTAAATAACAATTTTGTTAAATTGATTAGTATTTCTGCAAACTCATTTCATGCTATTTTCTTCAGAATTTCAGTAGTATAATATATGTATAAATAATTATCGCATTGAGTTTAGCTGATAAAGATGTTTTAACATTTTAATAATTGAAAATTTTGCATACCAAGTTTCATTTAGGAATTTCTTCTTCTCTTCTTATAATCTTTTTCATTTCTGTTATCACGAATACAAATTATACATACTGTCATCACGATTCATTATTAAAAATTGTCTATCATAATATTACTGAATAGAATTTCACTTTTATTTATCTTTGTCAGATAACTTTAAATAATAATGAGTATCATCAAGGAAAATATTTGTTCAAAACAGACGCTTTTAAAATTCTTAATGTTTCTAAAAAATCAATTTATTGCAAAAGGATTTCGAAGTAAAACTTGAAAAGATATAAAAAAGGTTAACACTATGAGAACTTCTAAAATTCTTCCTGGTTTCATTTTTTTTGGTCCATCTGAATTTTAGATTCACTCATTCTGCTACATAAAAGTTTCCACAACGCAATGTAATGTATTAATTAATTAAGAATTTACACAAAATTAACAACAAATATTTACAAATTAACAAATTACAAATAAATTACAAATTAACAACAAATATTGCATTGTCTATAATAATAATTTATAAAAAAATAAAGTATTACTTTTAGATAAATTAAAATTGGAAGCATTATTAAAATAACAATAACGGAATTGAGAAATCAATTTTTTAAAAACAGGTTTTTTTCTCAAAAAATGCTTCTGCTAAAATTCATTATTTGCAACAGATTTTTGCTCAGAATGATGAATTTTAGCAGAAAAAAAATAAAGAAGGAAGAATGTAAAGCTTTAAGAAAAGATTGATCCATCAATTAAAGAACACATTTATGAGAATTTCAGTTGAAGAATAATGAAAGAATGATTGGATTCTCAACGATTCTTTCATTTTTACTTCCTTAGAAGAAGTAAAGGAAGTATTGTAATCTCAAAAAAATTTAGGGTATCATATTTCCACGAAAATATCCATTTCAACCGCTTTCAAAACCATTTGAACGATATTTTTGGGTACGGACAAAATAAAGGACTGTTTTTGCCAAAAAGGATTGCAAATTGAATTTAAAATGAGTTCAGAAGAGATTTTTTTCCTTTCCTTGACGTCTGTACGTACGTAAGTATGTATCTCGCACAACACAAGAATGAATAGCCGTAGAACGTTGAAATTTTGTACACGGGACTGCTATAACATGCAGTTGTTCATCTTCCTTTTTTGTTGCAATCGCATGCACCAATCGTATATAAACATATAGACATAAATTTTCTCACTCTGTTACCTGACTCGGTGAGCTCAGTGTTTTTTAGTCTTATATGTTGATTAAGTGTGCATTTTTTGCTTTAAAAGTTATTGAATTATATGATTTTTATGTTCCGGTTACGGTTTTCATTCCTTTAGTTTATCCACATGCAATTTTTGTAGAATTTTCAACAATTTAGAAGTTTAAGTGACGGGTTAAGCCTAACGAATCGTCCTTTGTTTATATTTGAAACTCAGTAGAATAGTGAATTAAGTCAGATTCTTCAATGTCTTTTTGCCGACTGCAATCAAAAGCAAACTTTCATTTTTGTGCACCGAAAAAAAGTCTGTCTTCCTGCCCGCTGGCCGAATTGCTTTTTAACTGTAAAAATTATTTTTTAAACTGTTTTAACTGTAATTGGTATTTTATATTTTTCTGTATTTAACAATTTTTAATGAAGGTGTTTTGAGCTTTTATGTATTTTTGCTTTGCTATGAGGTGAGAACTGAATTAATTGAAAAGGGAAATATATTTCTAATGAAATTCAGGGGAATAAGTTTAAATATAATGCAGCAAAAAGTGTGTATAATGTCTTACCATACAAGGAAGTCATGTGGTGTCTACATTAGATTTTGTTTCTTATGCTAAAGTTCTCAAAAATAATTTTTAACTGGTGAATTTAACTTTGCTTAAAGCTTTACACATTCTTCGAAATCTGTTAGTTTTAGTCATTAATTCTAATTGCAGTTTTATTAGCCTACAGCATTTAGTGATTTAGTCTCAAAACCTAGTTTCTTTACTTTTTTGGGCTGTTTCCTTGCATTCATTAGATTACGCAATGCACTTGATGACAATATTTTAAGTTTCGAATTAATAGGCTTAAGTGAGACTACTTGTTCTACAGTAGCCTTTTGTGCTGCCCATCGAAATTCAAAGAATTTTTTTTTAATCTTTATTGTTTACGAATTAAAATAAAATATTGTTGGGTGTAGATACGTAATAGACTGAATGTACAAGTCTGATAAAAGGTTAATCAATTAAAATTATTAGGATAAGGAATATAACAAAACGCTGGAATTTTTCTCAGAGATATTCGTACAAGTGTTCACAATATCAAGCAGTGATAATCAGTAGAACACTAATATGTTAAATAGAACGCAATACAACCAGTAGCTATTATGTAAACTGCTAAAAATGTTAAAATGCAACGCAGTTCAAAGAGAAAGGGAAAGCTAATTCAGGTGTCTCCGTTCGCATGGAAATAAAACAAATCGTAGTAACAGTAACTAAACAACTGAGATGAGATGTTCTCTGTCTGGCTTTTTATAACTTTAAATCGGTTGCGTGTGATTCTAGTAATTTCTGCTTCTCGAGATATCTGCAAAGCACAAGAGTAGAATTACGGTTACAGCTAATATAGTAGTCAATTACATTTATTCAATTTAAATATAAATTACCAGATATCTCTTTATTAAATGTTAAATACACGTGCTCCGTCGTAGCTTTCTCTTAAAATATGTCTCATGTCGCATTGTACGGGGAAATAAAACAATTTTAATTAAAATTCTACTACAAAAATCTAACTAAATACAAAATTCGTAACAATATTATTATTTAAACTCGGGTAAACATGTTATGTACCTAATCAATATCATTATTCATATTTAACATAGGTAAAATTACGCCAACAACATTCAGTTTACATTTCGATTATGAAATACTAGAATTGTTAAGAAGTAAAAATAGATCTCGCACTGTAAATTACTTTATTGTAAAAATCAAGTATATCACTATCTAATTAATTGCAATAAAATATTAAATAGTTTACTTTGAAATATCGCAAACACTTAATAATTACAAAAGAATCCCTTAAGTTAATGAGCGAAATTGAAGCTAGAAAATTTGCCAATATTACCTGTAAATATTTTTTCCTGTACACAAAAGATGCTTAAAAGAAAACCAACTCTACAGAATACGTGTTATCTCTTTTAATGTTCAGTTATAAAAATTTAGAGGGGAACACGTTTGCTATTATGTTTAATCTAAATACCTTCGTTTTGCATTTACCGTTTTTTATGCCTTTTTGATATATTATGGCAATTAGTTATGAGGAGGAACAGACATAGTTTCTTCACTTCCCTCGTATTAATCATTTCAAGTGCCATGGATCTTTTCTTTATTTCATTTTTACGTGCCATTACATGTACTATTTTGACTCTGAAGCTCATCGCACGATAAGCGCATTTAAAATGTTTCTTTGTTTATTTAAAAGTTGTTTAACTTTTCTGAAATTTCTTTTCATCATCAGTGTTAAACTGTGCTATTTGATTGATGGCATGAGCCCCTTTTATATAACTTGCAAACAATATTTTTACTACTTTTATGAGGTATGATCACTCTTAACGAGTCGAACAATTTATGAACGGTATAAATCGTCTACTATTTCAGTTACTAGCAGTTACGAGTAATTTAAATATTCCTTTAGATATCCAATCACCGTTTCCAAAATTAGAGCCCAAACGTATTCAGTGTGATTATGTTTAAAGTAAAGTTTTATGTAAATTGATAATTTTTGTAGGTAAAGAAATGTCAAATGCGACAAAAGTATTCCTTCTTCGCAAAATTGTTTATGACATTATAAGGTATTTCCCCCGCCTTCTTCGCATGCCTTCGTGGTGTAGTGGTCTGCATGCTCGACGCGTAACCGAGAGGTCCGTGGTTCGATTCCCGGCGAAGGTGTTGCTTATTATTCATCTCTCTTGTTTCATAAACAAAAATTTATTTAAATAACAGAATTAATTTATCTGTAGATCTCGATATAAAAATAAAAAATAATAACTACTATAATTGAATTTAAATATTTTTATTTCCTTTGTCTCAGTAATACAGGCTAAAGGCTCTAAATATTGGTAATTAATTTATAGGGAATCTTTTGTGTGGAAGTTGCCTTACAATAAAACATCCTTAAGATAAGGATTATTATTTGAATAAGGCAAAAAATTTGTGGTATAATTTTGTGTATTTGTAATGAAAGAATCAAATAAATAATGATTGAAAATCTTTAAAATTAGACTAATTAGAGCTAGCATGGTGCTAAAAGAAAACAGCGTGTAAACATTAAGGTTATGATGATGCAAATTTCATTTCACTTGCAGAATATCAAGAATCTTCTTCATCTCAAGAAGACATAGAAAAATACATAGAGATAAAAGGTTTAAATATCAAGACAACAAATTAATTGTTTTTCTAAAGGAATCGTAATTTTTACTTCATACAGCCAAAAAGACTATATGATATAAAATATAAAATTAAATAAAATGCTTTTGGAATACCATAAAAGGAAAGGGATTTTCCTCATGTTACTTGATTTTTAATAAGGAAGTTTGGTATACATTCTTGCTCGCAAATTTTCAACTATCTTATGTTTCCAGAGTTGTTTATTTCTGATATTTATCCAACATATTCCTCAAATTTTAAATTTTTGATGCACTTGTATAGCATAACCTGAAATATTTATAAATCCTTTAAGCTGTCGACACATTTTTTTTATATTAATTATTTTGGGACTGCGTTATCACACTACAGAAACTTGTCGAAGTATCACCGAAGATAAAATCGAAAAACCTTAATGCATTTTCAATTGAATTTTTTTATCAGCATAAAACCCTGCAAACACCTATTTACTCGTAATTTATGATCTCGAAAGAAGATTTATTTTCTGTTGTTGTGATATGTAAAATCAAAATGACAAAATTCAAAATGTTTAGCATTGCAAAATAATGAATATGGAGTAGACAGAAGGAGAGAAGCTTTTACGGGAGGCGTATAAAATTCCACACAAATTTTCAGAAAGGAAGCTTTTAGGATGTTTTTTATAATCCCGTTATATTTGTTGTTCCATTCAAACGACTTCATCACCAATTCTAATTTCTCTTTTTGCTTTCCATATATCTGTATACCAAAATATTTGCCTCGAATTCGATGCCTACTCAAACCGAGCTTCCTAAACATGAGGAATGATGTTAGCATTCATGTAGTAATTTTCTAGTTCTTTCTGAAATTGGAACATTTTTATTTGCTACACATTTTTATCCATGTAGCAGGAGAAAAGTAAATATAAGGCCTTCATAGAAGATTATAGACTTTTCATTTTATTCAAATGAAGATCGACTTTTCTCCTGTTATAGTAAGTACAATGCTAAAATCTGTTATAGAATGTGTCTCACCGAGTTGTTTCAAAAATCATAAGAGTTATATATTTTTTATAGGAAAGTAATATAGGAAAATATTTCACTGCCTTATATTATTATTTAACTAATTTCGAAAATTGACATTTATTTATTCGCAATTAACAATTTTATTAAAATAAGTGAATCCGAAATTAGTTCCAGTTTACTAAATATGAAACTATCAAAAGAATTTTATATTAAAGGTTTCATAGTTTTCCACAAATCGATTTTTAATTATGTGACCAAATGTTGGAACACATAATAAGAAATGATTACATATCATAACACAAATAAATTTCACCAATAAATGAAACAGATTTTCTTTAAAAGTTGGATATCATTTTTAAAAAAAGTTCAATTTATCGAAATTTCGATTAACTTAGTAAAAGAAATTTGATTTATCGAGAAAAAGTAATGATAGTTTTTAATATATTTCCTTAGAGTAAATTTGTCTGTTTTATTTTCCAGAAACTTTGAATCATCGAAATTGTTCTGTATACATCTTATTTTTTAAATTTATTATTTAAACATGTTGTATGAATTTATTTTTATACTCTGTCTGTTTAAAAGAAAGATAACAAATTATCCGTGATTTATTAATCGACAATAATGTTTCTATTATTACTACAACTATCGCCAACCGTATGAGATATTATAGCACTAATTGTTATTACTATTATGATGATGATGAAAGTTTTATCATAATCATTATTATTATCATTATTGCTTCAGGTGTTTTAGTCAGCAAGCACCCAAGCTACTGCCTGATTTAAAGGTATTTTTAGAAATATAACTTATTCTTAAGCCTATTATTTCCTGTAACAGAAATAAGCAATTATAATCAAACAAAACAAAGCTGCCACATAATCATAATGTAGAAAAATTTTTTGTTCGAAATACAAAATGAGAAAATTGAAATTTGGATTATCATCATAAATATTTCTACTGGAAAAATGTTACCAATCTGAAAAGAACATCTTCATTGGAATAAAATTTTGTCTTTATTTAAAATTGCGTAATAGTTAGAAAATGGCTCTAAAATTTACATCATTCACAAAATTAAAAATTTTGATAATTCATGTTTTCCTTATATAGTCAGATTTAATGTAAAACAATATTTTTCCAGAGCAGCTTTTTATGTTTTAAATTGATTAAAAGAAAACATTCCGCGATTTAAGTTTGATTCCAATATACTACGATTTGATAATAATAGTTATGCATTTCATTATGCGAGGAAAAGTTATCAACGTTGACTAATATCACTGAGAGGAACGTTAGAACATTAGAACACTGTGTATAGGGCCTGTTATCTTGAAATGGCCTTGGAGACCAGACCTTACCAAATGGCTATTGAAGACGTATTTCATGTCACACAAATGTTTATACAAGACAGTTACTTTCCTTTTTTTTTGAGGGAGGGAAGGACTGTTAATGAATGCCGCCAAACATTATGCCGAACAGGTTTCTCAAATGTATGCAGACAAACTGGTTTTCCTGCAATTTCAAATTCACACTAAACACACTGCTATCGAAAACCAAAGCACACGGTTTCGAAATTATTATAAAAGTGCCGTTTATTACAACAGAACCATTCCAGTTTTCGGATTCTTAATTTTAGAGCAAAACACTTTTCAGATATATAAGAACTTATTTTTTATTGCATTATCGTGGAGGAGATCTCGAGAATAGTTTTCTAGCAAGGTGGAATCCATATAAAATTCTTGAAGAATCCTGATTATACTTCAACATACGTTTCTCGATAAAAGGATTTCTAAAAAAGAAGACATTCCATGGCTAATACATGGTCCTGTCCTATGGTTCCATTCTGTTTTAAACATATACTCCTAAACCGTAATGCCTGACAGACGTCTTGTCTCCTAAAATACAGTAAACCGAAACTCTGTTGAAGGTTGAAATAGACTTGTTTATTGACGCTCGGCCTGACGGCTACACAAGCTTTGAAATAAGGGAAAGTTAGAACAAGTAAACGGGTAAAAGTGCATGGGACACCAGAAACGTCACTAGAGAACTGAACAGGTATTGCCCCACTACACTAACCAGATAGAGTATGAAAAACTGGAATTTACTGAATGAGTGTTCTCCTAAGTAACATTGGAATTATACATCGGAGTTGTTACATTTAACCATAAGAGGATAATTGCATCAAATTAAGCAAAGTTGTATAATATAACACAAACTATTGAGTATATTCATTAGAATATTGGATTACGTAAATGCAGTAAAGATGGTATTTTGGAGATC
Organism: Stegodyphus mimosarum; assembly: GCA_000611955.2. Lineage (NCBI taxonomy): Eukaryota > Metazoa > Arthropoda > Arachnida > Araneae > Eresidae > Stegodyphus > Stegodyphus mimosarum. Next base: position 676,285 of record KK112163.1, read on the forward strand.
GTTGCTCTGAAAATTTTTCAATTTTATGTAAGTAGACAAACATACGGGATTTGATTTTGCTATTATATTGGAAGTCTGAATCTTATTGTGTGAGGATATATATCTGAGATAAGACTGTACTGAGCTCAGATCTTTCAGTCCAAAGTTCATAAATAAAGTTCTTGGACTCAGCTCAGTATTCCAGTTTTTCATACAGCTGGTTAGTGTATTGGGGCAATACCTGTTCAGTTCTGTAGTGAAGTTTCTGGTGACCCATGCACTTTTACCCGTTTTCTTGTTCTAAGTTTCCCTATTTCATAGCTTGTGTAACCGTCAGACCGAGCGTCAATAAACAAGTTCATTTCAACCTTCAACAGAGTTTGTATTTACTGTATTTTAGGAGGTAAAACAAGTAATCTGTCAGCCATGACGGTTCTAGAAGCATATGTTTAAAACAGAATGGAACCATAGGACTGGATTATATGTTAGCCATGGAATGTCTTCTTCTTTAGAAATCCTTTATCGGGAGACATATGTTGAAGCATAATCAGGATTCTTCCAGAATTTGATGTGAACTCCACCTTACGTTTTGAAGCATTCTGGAAATTGCTAATATTAATGTTCTAATGTTCCTCGGAATCAATTATTGGGATGCAGCCTAGTCATTGCTCTTTCCGCCTTTTCGTTTTTGGTCCTAAGGTGTTATAAGCCTAGTCCTACAGCACTGAGCTTTTGGTAAGAGGACAGAAGAATATGTATTGGTTTGCATTTCCTTTGACTTCGCAGACGCAGTTATCGCTATTAGAGAGGTTCCTTTTAAGAAAATAATCTGGATATCGGTGAGGTAATAAGTCAGGAAGAATTTTGAGCTTCTGATTTCTGTGCCAGTTTTCGGGAAGAGCTGATGAGTGCGCCGGCCTGTTTTAGCATTATTCTACTCTTCTTTCCACTCGTGACTTAGATGTTTGATTAGGATTTGTTGTAGTTGCGATTTCGGGAGCTTGATGTCGAGGAACTCGCCTTCTTGGGAAAGAGCTGCTGTTTTTGTCAGATTGTCATTGCTAACGTTGAAGCTGTGGTCTTTGATTTAAATTATGGTTATTTCAGTATTGAGATCTATAGAGATTTGATTAATTTTATGGGCCAGGTGAGAACGGTTGTCCGGATTTCGGATGGAAAGTATGGCTGTTTGGCTGTCTGAGTTAACAGATATTTTTGAGAAATTGTTTATTGATTCAATTTTGATGGCAGCTTTTATTGTTGAAAACTCCGCTTGTTCTGTGCTATTGGAGTTGTTTAAGTACCCTTTCCATTTTATTTCAGAGTGCAGATGTTGTTACATTGGAAAGAATGCCGCATATCCGACTTTTGCTTCGATTTTTGACCCATCAGTGTAAGCTTCAATTCCTTTGTTTCTTGAGTTTCTGTTCTATTGGATTTTTATTTTGGTATAGGGATCGGCTGGATGTCTCTTGTATAGAGGAGGGCGTTGTTGGTAATCATCTGCAGAATAGATTAAATCTTTGAAGCCGAGGCTTTTTTTGAGTTGAAGGACTGAAGAGTAAATAGCCTCATCAATTACTTGAGGATGTAGCGGCATAATGTCTGCCAAGATATTGAGGGCTGGGCTGGAGATGGAAGAAACTTAAAAGCCTCTGCTTGCGGAAAATATAGAATAAATGTTCTGTACAAATAAAATATTAAATAAAAGTAACAGGCACTTAAATAAGCTTTGGTTCAGTCATAAGTACTTCACGAAGCAAATAAGACTAACGAAGCTAAAGTCGATAAATCAATTCAGTAAAGGGAGATGTCATAGAGTGACCGGCCAGCGACAGCTGGCAAACTCTCTCTTCTAGACTAAAGAGTTCTGTGCTTATATACATTAAATAATTTGTATTTTTATGGAAGTAGAAGCATTGTAGGTAAAATAATAACATCACTGGGCTAACTAACACAAAATTCTACACAATATGCCACTGGTGTTATCTTATGCTATTTGAAACCTTAAGTACAGAATGTTTATGAGGTCTTTATACATATTTGTTTAAATAGGCTTTATTCTGCAATATAAGTCATTTGCATGAAAAAGCAACGTAATAGAACACTAAATTAGTACAATTCAGTGTGGCTCCTCTGAGTGTCTGGGCACAGTTGCCACCCTTACACTACCCTCCGGAATACCTTATGTAAAGTGTTTGGAGCAATTTCAGCTGCTGCAGCCATAATTCGGTATTTTAATTATTCAATACTGCCAACACTTGGTAAACTTTGGATTTGACAAAACCTCGTACGAAAAAGTCTAGGGGAGTTCAATCTGATACTAGCTATGGCTCAAATATTTTTGCAACATATCGAGATAAATTTCTCCATTGATGGTTTTTTCTACAAAAACGAAAGGCCCACAGAGCTTAGTTATTCCAATCTGTACAACAACTTTAGGTGCGTCTCGTTGAGATTCGTGTAACACATTTGGTTGTTTATAAGCATAGATTTGGCAATTATGCCTATTAACATGGCCTCTGAGATGGAACGTGGCTTCATCGCTAATGGCAACATTCTCCATTAAGTTTTCGTTATCCACAGCTTCCAACAAATCATAACACATGGCTTGCCGAGCTGCATACTCCTCGGCTTCAAATATGTTGGTAAATTGTGCATTTTTTTCTTTAAAATTTATTGAATTATGTTTTTCTGATGTTCCGGTTAAGGTTTGGATGCCTTTAGTTAATCTGCATGCAATAACTGTAGAATTATCAACAATTTAAAAGTTTAAGATGGCGCTATGCCTAAAGAAAGGGGTTATTTGTTTTCATTTGAAACTGTTAGTAGAATAGTGAATTAAGTCAGTTGTTGCACCAACTTCAGTGTCTTTTTGCCCAAAGTGACCAAACGTTAGCTTTGAATTTTGTGCACCGAAAATATGGTCTTCTTGCACGTTGGCCAAGTTGCTTGTTTCAGCGCAAAAACTTTAATTTTAACCGTAAATGCATTTTACAATTTTTAATGAAGTTGTTTTAAGTTTTTAAATATTTTTGCCTTATCGCGCAATGAATTGGTTGAATGAGAAATAACGAAATATTATAATGAAATTCGAGGATATAAGTTTAAATGAAATGCAGAAAAAGTATGTATAATTTAATAGGCCGTACAAGGAAGTCATGTGGCGCCCACATCAAATATTTTTTAAAAATAAGAGACTGAAGAAAGAAATAAGAGCAGTCTGTTGTAATGAATGCATAAAGTATTTTCTCTCTCCCTTCAGCATACCTTTGTGGCATAACCAGATACCATGCCTGGTTAGCAATCGGGAAGTCTGCTGTTCGAATCCTGGCGAGGACCTTGCACATGTTTTACGTCTCCTGCATTGATAAAACTCAATGACGTTACAAATGGCATTGTATATCCTATTTTGTATAAAATAAATGAAAAAAATCAATAACCGTTTATGGTTTCAATTTTTATCATATAGTTTGCTATTTAAAATTACCTCCGACACAGGCTGACTAAAATTCCATTCCGCGAAATGAAGAGATGGAGAAATACTATAAAAATGTATGAAATTAAGAAAATTACTTAAAATTATTAAATTTATAATAATTTTTTAAGCAGTACAAACTAAACTTTTATACTGAGAGGAAATGCATGTCTTCATCTTCATACCACATGTGTTACGTTAACATATTTCATGTAAATTCTAGCTTTTAGTATACAGAGTGTATCAGCACAGCGGCGACAGGTTTTCAGAAGGGACAGAGTATACCTAGATGATGGGAAATCATATAGGAATGTATGGTCGGAAACGCTTTCCTGGCGCGGTAGTGACGAACAAAAGTGGAAAAGAAAGGACACGAACAGGGTGAGAAAATATGTTTATTATACGAAGTACAACAAAAACAAAGAGAAAACAAAGAGACAACGATCATCACCAAAGAAGGCGTTCGAAACTACGAGCCGGACCATGATGCAGAAACCCTGCGTCATGCATCTTCCATGCGATTTTCCATTCGTAATGCAGATCTTCCATGTTCCAGAGAAGTGAGGCCTGCATCACAGTCCGGGGTCTTAATTTCGAATGCCTTCTTTATTGACGATCGTAGCTTGTTTTTGTTTTTATTTGTAGGTTTTTGCTGTATAAAACATAATGAAACATGTTTTGTCTCACTGTTTGGGTCCTTCCTTTTTTGCGTTTTGTGTCTTCACTACCGCGCCAGGAAAGCGTTTCCGAACCATGCATTGATATGTGATTTTCCATCGTCTAGATATATACTCTATCCCTCCTAAAAGTTGCTGTACTGATACATCCTGTATATTTATGCATATATACAATGCCCACAAAAGTCTTTATTTCCACAATCATTGGCCGTAGACCTATATTCCCAGTCACAAAAGTGTTTCAAATAATGCAAATATTCATAGTTTGGGCTGTTTAATCTGAAGAAATCAATTTTATAAAAAAAAGAAAAATCTGCAAGGTTTCAGATTTTAAATTACATCCAAAGGGGAGTTCTTTTTAACATTTTGCGTGTTACCTTTATTTATTAAATATCATGTTCTTCGCACTTAAACCATAAAATTCAGCTCTCAAAATAATTTTTAAATGAGTATATTTTTAGAATTTATGATACACAGTTCAGCACGCTTTTGATAAAAAGTTTTTTTTCCCGTAGAGTGTTGCTATTGATCGCTTTTAAATCGTTTAAGTCAGTTCATCAAAAATTCGTTAAAGTTTTTCAAAATATGAAAGAGATAATAAAACTAATTCCAAATTCCAAATTTGGGCTTCCAGATGCACATATTCGGATGGAAACGTGCGTTAATCAAAATTAGATGGCTCTAGGTACCCTTGTTTTATCTCATTTGGAGAAATATACATACATTTACGCAGATTCTTCATTATTTAATTTCTTTAAATATAATGCAGAGCTGCAATATTTAGTGGCAACAGTTTGAAAAGTGATACAACGCTTTAGTGATTCGACGCAAAATCGCTAGACGAAAACAATAGTCCTTCAGGGGCAAAGCCCCTTTGTACTAAAAATTACGAAATCTAATTTTTTGCACGTTCTCCATGTACTCCATATGCATGTCATTTATACTTAGGAATATTTTACACTCATTATAAAAATAAAAGACCCGTACGAGAAAAGTTGACTAGTTGGTTATTGTTTTCAGCCGTACACAAACTAGAGAGGAAAATGTTTGCATTTGTACGCATCTAAAAATGAAATATCAATTCATGAAACAGTTTTCGATGTAGTAGATTAAGTGAAGAGAATTTCTATGCATATTGTTGTGAAAAGCTTTGATCAATATAATGTTTTCTCCCAAAAAGGTATCTTAGTTTCAGAATTCAAGTTCTAGAAAACAGTTCTGGCTTCGGTGTTGATGCATAACCAACTCGGAACATTAATTGCAGGAATTAAAACTTTGTAACCGTTCTCATATAAAGACAAATGCCGGCTAGCTCCAAAAGTATTTATTAACAGAGTACAGGAACAGTTTCGAAGAAAATATACATCAGAACGGAATACATACATTTAGAATCAACATTTAAAATTAATGTTAGAGCTACGGGAACATAATAATGGAAAACCTGTCCTCATCACATTTGCAGATCGACTGCTTGTAAGTTGTTCTTGTCGCCACTAGATGGCGTTCGATAAAATAGTTCGGTTACAGTCAAACAGTTCTGTTACAAATTTTAGATATTTCAAAATAATGAAATTTTTGCATTAGATTATGATTCTAAGGCAATGAAACTTGGTGAGAATATTAACACCGTACTTTTTTTAGCATTTGAAAGCATATAAATCGTTTCTTAGAAAATTCTTCCGCCATATCAGGCGTAATCTGTCTCTCTCTATATATAAGCGAAATACCACTGATTCACAGAAACTATACATCCGATTGACTTGAAATGTTTGCATAGTTACTCATTCCACGATGTAGACGCGCACTGAGAACTGATTTTACGTAAACGCTTTTACGTAATTTTTTTACGTGATTTTACGTAAATCTTTAAACGTTTGCAGTTTCCGGTTAGAGTTTGCTTTGCAATGAATATCAATAAAGCATAAGGGCAGAGTTTAAAATTAGCTGGCGTAGATCTACAAAATGACTGTTTTTTTCATGGTCAGTTTTATGTGGCGCGTTCAAGAGTAAGTTCACCTGAGGATGGCATCGTTCTTCAACCAGAAAAACGTACGAAGAATGTTGTCTACAGAGAATTTTTATAAATTTAAGTATATTATTTTACAGTTTTATATATATTTAACTGTTATCATAAGTTTCATGAAAATAAGTGTTATTATTAAGAGAAATAAATTATTGTGATGAAAAATAAAAATGTTGTTAAAAAATTGCCATACATAAAAAATCAAAGACAAATGATTATAATTGATTAAAAAATTTGATTTAATAAATTTAAAAAATGAACAAATATTTAAAAAAGTCTCAAAATATGTCCTTAGTTTTATGTTGGCAATTTTTCGTGGTGTAGGCCTACTGGGGATCCCTCCACGTTAAATCATGGGGACACATTTTAATGCACAGCACCTCATGGGTGATGTGGAAATCTGCCTATGACAGATTCATTGACTGGAACTATGTTTCCCGACTTAAAAAATTTATATTAAATATCAATTCGAAATTTCGTCCTCGCATTCAAATAGAAAGTGTGCCCAGCAAAGCGGGCGGGTATCACCTAGTAAAATTATAAATTAAAGAATGTTAGACATTAGCAAATCACGAAATAATATCATTGAATGACATTTAAGGTGAAAAAAATCAACCTCAAATTATTCTAGTAGTTTAATAATTGATCATTAAAGACAAGTTGGAACTGTCTCCACATATCCTAAATTTTGAAATTAAATATCTCGGTCAATATCGGTCGTACCGGAGTCAAACATTTTGTGCTTTATTTTAACATAAGTATAGAAAACGGAAGACCATACAAAATGTTAGAATTCGTTAATTTTGTAAAAGTGATTGTTTTTTAAACTTGGAAATGTCAAAATATGAACATTTGCGTCATTTAAAACGCTTCTGTAACTGGAAGTGTGTGTTTCGGGTAATGATTGCAACATGAAAGGCCAGATTACGACTGTTGTAGATACAGTATGAATAGTATCCTTTGTCAGTACTCCGATGACTGAACTAGAATTAAGAACACGTATTGGTTGGTCCATGGCCTATAACTAAAATAATCAAACACATATAATAGCACAAGAAAAACCATTATCAGTAGATGCCTTTTTCAGACAAGTTGCTTGGAAATCGGAAAACATCATGCATACAATTGTAAAATGAATAATCCAATATTTCTGCGAGTTATTGACTTTAATACGGATCTCCTAATGAAACTGTGTAGTAGATTGCAGTGAACAATGGATACAGTGCGTCGCCAAAAGTTAAGTTAGGTTATTTTTCTAATATGGCACAGTCTGCAAGGGCCAAAGTGGAGAGATGTCTTCGTGGAGATTTTCTAAGGGAAACTGGCCTCGCATTCACTTCCTACGAAGAAGGGAATAGTCGAAATTGCTTGCCACGAATTCTTGGAATCGGGAATAATGTATTTAATGTTTGGAAATTCTTTTTTTATTTCATTGTAAAACTTAGAAATTTTTTATTAATAAACTCTAGGATTTGAAAGCGAGTAGTGACAACAACGTTCGAAATAAAGCAGATTTTCATCTCCATCTTGCGAGACAGTTGCCGCTCGGAAAAATGACGGCGAAAATGATCGTTTTTCCGATTTTTTAATTAATATCTCTGATTTCAGCTATTTGTTTTTGAAAAAAAGCGGACCTCGACCTTTTCCAGGACCCAGAAAAAAATTGTAGAAAATTTGGTGACGATAGCTATAGCAGCGACTGAGGTATTAGCAAACAAACAAATAGACTTTCTTCTTTATATATATAGATGAAAGACCTTCGTATATGCAAACATTTTTTTATTCTTTTAAGACAACTTGAAAATGAAGAAGCGTTTTACGTATAAGGCTATACAGGTTTTAACGGGTTAAAAAAAGGTAAATAAAAAATTGTGTCTTTACAAAGAAATCAAGGTATTCATTAGATGCTTCAAGTTAATTTTACTTTAGTATAACAGACAGGAGACCATTTTATAGAATACTGAATCTAAATGCTATAGCATTATAGAATAAGGCTATAAATTTACTTGGATTACAAATTTACCCTGCTTATTAATTGCAGTAAAACATAACCGAATACATATATCAGTTATGAAGATACCAGTTTGCAACTTAGAACATTAAATTATTAATCTGAAAACTAAGAAGTTTCCTCTTTACGACTTATTACATGAGTAGTCATATCAGCAGATCGAGGCAAAGCAGTGCCTTGCAAGACTACCACGCTGTTTCAACTCTGTATAGTAGGATGAAATCCGTTTTGACACCGAATTAACTTTGACGCCATCGCTTCATTAACTGCCACAGAGCTGCACCTTAAACCAGTTTGAACTCCCTTTGCATATTGAAAGGGTCGGGAGACCTAGTAATTAAACGTTAGTCACCCCATCATGGCATTGTCCACTGGCTTAATCAGACCACACGTGGCCGTTCTCAAATTTCATTAAACTCACGTATTTTAACTTGTTTATACAGAAAATCAGATATTTTGCCGGTGGAGTAGCTCTTTTTTTCTCGCTTTACCATTACGTATTCCGTAAAGAAGAAACGCAAACAGATATGGAAAATGAATTGTGAGCAATTATTCGATTTTTATTACTCAGAAACTCCTATGGGTGCAACTCTAGGAGAGATTATGAGTGAACGGAAGGGATTCTCCTCATATTGCTGCAGACAGATTTCAGTTAAACAGGTTACTCTTGCTGAGTGTATGTTATTGGTGAAAGTCAAGATATATAGTTCGAAAGATTAAACAGATCCTTGATGTGAATTAATTGCATTTTAATGAATAAAGCAAATCATAAAGCGCAATATAAAAATTTATGCATTTCAAATAAAATAATTCTTTCAACATTCAAAGAAAAGAAAGGATTTTAGCAAGCATTTTTCTATAATATATTCTGGTTATATTTAACAATATTTATTATCTGGGTCTGCTGAGAAACGTATGATATAGCTCTGAACGACAGCATCATGTATTGGTTTTCTAAGTAGCACGATGTCATCGTAATGACGTAGCAATCTTGTCTCGCATCATGTTGCAAAGACGTCGCATTATGATGTCATTATGTCCTCCTCTGAGCGTTTGTAAGACACCAGAAGCGAAATTACACGCCTTTACGACACCATAGCAAAGACGTCGATTTCACGTCTTTACATTCCACATTTTTGTCGCAAAAATATAAGATGTTAGGTTGTAATGACGTCCTATAGCAACGTTTTAGTAGCATCTTATTGAATTTATCTTTTTTGCAACTTTCTCTTGTTAAAAATGTTATCTGTAAAACTAATACCTTATTAGTTCTGTAATTCACATTTTTGGAATTGTTAAAAAGCTCGTTACATTTCCGTTTTTTTTTGTAAATATATGTCATTTTAATTGTTTTCGTTGTTTCCCTAAATTCTCCCATATAGCTACTTAATTGTTATTCGGAACATTTGAATAAAGTGCATATTTAATATAAAATTGCATATTTTAGCAAACTGTTCATTAGAGAAAAGTGACTTGAAAAATATGAACTTAAATAAAAGCTTCAAGCATGTTCATATCTTTCACCATGCAATATAATTGATCTAATAATATAAACATCATTATGAAAAACCATTTAATACTTAATTTTAAGTATTTCTGTATATAAAATTTTACTAAGTTTAGAAAATACATTTCGCATGAGTCCCTTTACTTTCAATAATATTTTATGAATAAAATCCTATCAATTAATGCGTATGTTAAACAAATTTGAAGTTTTGTCTACATATTTGTATAAAAATATTCATCTGAACAATCAATGTATAGTAAAATATCTTTATTTCTTTCTGGTAAACATGCATTTTTTTGTACATCTTGAGTTTATTTCATTAAACACTACATTTTAACTGTTTTCCTATTCACTGTGCTTTCTTTCATGTTTTCGCACAATATGAATTGTGTACAGCATTCATTATTTTAGTTATCTGGTTCTGTGGAAACTCTGTATAAATTGTCAATTTTTATTCTTTTCAAGATTTACCAGATTGTCATTAATTAATGGCTTAAAAATGTTCCTTTGGCAACCAAAAATAATCGAATTCCATAATTTTTGTTGTTAATTTCTGTAACTTATATTCACATGTAACCAACTGTGTTAACTAGCAAGGGAACAGGATTTTCCAATTCTGTTTTTACCCTTTGTATGTACGCTCCTAAATCTTTTTAATAGAAATAGGACTGAAAATATATAACAACAAATTCCTTTTTATTGAATTTTAATGCAAGGGAATAACCTTTAATTAAATTGAATAAATTCTATTGAATTTTAAGGAATAACATTTAACGTCCCTGTTATGCAACATCAAAGATTATTACAAATTTCAGAGTAGTGCAACGTTTCAGATTTTCTGTAAACCATTCATAAATCAAAAATTCGCAAGAAATTTCCTAAATCAAAAATCTTCTATTCATAATTTACAAATAAAATTAAATCTGCAATTTGTAAAATTCAGAAAATAATTAATGTGCTTTATTGATACGATTCATTACTATAAAAAGGTTTATAAAATTTTCAGCAGCCTGATTTAATTCTTTTGGAGTTGATTTATAAGCAGAGGAACCAGGATTTATATTTATCATATATAACTAATAAAGTTAACAGTAATATACACTGCAATCAGGAAATTCAAATTTAAAATGTCCAGTTGATAAATACTATATTGTGCGTTATTCCATTATCAGTTATCAGCTTGAAAGTACTTTCAAAGAAATAAACATGCAATAAAAATTATAATGTCAGATGATAAAGTGAAATTAAAGTACATCAGCTAATAAATAGCAACACAAAATGAGAAATATGAGCTTTATTAGTTTTTCTTCACATGTTTAAAATAGTTGCAGTTTATTTTGAGGGCGTATCACAATATCAATATTTTACTTACAATAGCTTGAATATTACAGTATTTTCAATACTTTTTCTCATTATATTTAAAAAAAACTAATATTAAGTGACACTTTCTGAACTTATAAACAGCAGAATTTGTTCCGCATGTATGACCTCACAATATATATGCCAAAAAAATATTTTGGGTACAAATGTTTAATTAAATCACTTAAAATGAAACTCTGACATAATTTTTGCTTTTCTTGATTCAGTTATCAATTTCATAACAATGAACTCCCTTTTATTTAAGAGAATACTTTCAAAATACAAAATTCTATGGTTTAGAAAAACAGATAGTGTTTTTTGACATATAAACAGCTATTCAATTTTCTTTCAAATTTAAGAATATGCAGATGATAAAAATGCAACATATCAATCCTTTATATATAGTAACCAAAACTCTATTTACAAATATCAATCTGAAAAATACAAACGGCAAAAAAAATCCCTTTTTTAAAGCAGCACATATATAATCAGATAATCTTTAATTTATTTCCATGAAAAATGACCGAAAACATTTCTTGATGTAAATTTTTCATAGGATGAGAAATACACAAAATACCATTTTTATGTATATAGGTGCAATTTTATGTATATATGAGTAAACATACATTAATGCAATATTATTAATGCTAGTAATAAGAATTATGACATAATTATGAAATTATGAAACAACTTTAATTACTAAATTTCATAGAAAACAAATTATAATTTTTCATTAACTTTTTTTATGATAATATTTAACTTTTTTATGAAATATATAAATAAACACTACTTTTTTGTTGCTCAATAATTAATACTGTCTTTTTAAAAATCCCATTTTCCTTCGATATATTCCCACTCCAAAAATCATAAAATGCAAGGAATTTTCTGCTTTGATATCCCAAGCATAAATAAATATGAAAGACATCATTATTTTAACTGCTTTGGTAATACTTGTGCGTTTATAAAATATATAGTATTAGAAAATCTTTTAAAGATTTTTCTGATGAGACACTTATTCATAGACTGGATATGTTATAAATGAAAGGAAAAGATTATATGAATCGTCTATGTACACTGCAAAAAAAAAAAAAAAAAATCTGAAAGGGTTTCAGATTTTAAATTACGTCCAAAGGGGCTTTTTTTTAATATTTTGTGTGTTACCTTTATTTATTAAATATATTGTTCTTCGCACTTAAACCATAAAATACAGTTCAAGAGCAATATCGCAAAATAATTTTAAATTGAACATATCTTTAGAATTTCTTATACACAGTTTCAAGCGCTGGAGATTAAAATGTTTTTTCTGTACAACGTTGCCATTGCTCGCTTTGAAATCCTTGAGTTTGTTGATCAAAAATTCGTTAAAGTTTTACAAAATATGAAATTGATAATAAAACCAATTCCAAATTTCTAATTGGGCTTCCAACTGCCCATATTCGCAGTAGGATTACGTCATTCAAAATTTGATGGCTCTAGGTACCGTTGTTTTATCACAATAAGAGAAACATATATACATTTATGCAGATTTTTCATTATTTAATTTCTTCAAATATAATACAGGGCGATAGTATTTGGTGGCAGCAATTTCAAACGTGAAACGGACATTCAGAGTGATTCGACACAAAATCGCAAAACCAAAAGAATAGTCCTACAGAGACAAAGCCCCTTTGGACTAAAAAAAAGGGGAGGGGGCAGTTCTATATTTTTCCTTCTACTGGGCCGATTGACGAAATGCCAAACTGCCGAGTTTTGTAAAAATCGCGCGAGTAGTTTTAAAAAATTTGGGATATTGTTCGGAGAACAGCCTTAAAGCCAAAAAGGGAGAAACAGCTTATTGTGGTATGGCAAGCAATGGTTGTCATTCGGTGACGTACTTCCTGTAGGCAGACAGCCGTAATACTTTTCCCTTGCTAAGGGATTATCTGTAGTATTACTTATTATCTGTAGTATTTATTATTGTAGTATAGTTATTAAAGGGCGAAACAGCTTATTGTGGTATGGCAGGCAAGGGTTGTTATTCGATGACGTACTTCCTCTAGGTAGACAGCCGTAATACGGTGACGTACTAAGATTATTACTTATTATCTGTAGTATTACTTATTATCTGTAGTATTACGTATTATCTGTAGTATTTATTATTAGTATTTATTACTGTAGTATTTATTACTGTAGTATTATTTCTGTAGTATTTGATTATCTGTAGTATGTACTTCCGTTGGCATGATGAAATGTCGCCCATACCCTTAAAGAAGCCAAGTTGGTGCAACCAAGGCTGTTCTCCGAACAATATCCAAAATTTGTTCTCAATTTTAGCTCCTCAATATTAATTGAATTTTGATATATATATTTATTAATATCTCTTTTTTATTAAACGTACTTAATTCCTTCTATAGAAGTCGAAATTTAGGTTTAATCCAAATATAATTCGCGCATTTTTATGATTTATTTTAAAAATTTGTATTTAAAAATATTTTTTATAAATTTTTCGAAACTTTTTTTATTGTAACCTATAAAATTTTTAACATCATCTTAAAGTGGATGTATTTCTAAGCATACCTGAAGCAAATTAGACTTTTTTATTCAATCCGAAGATATAGGCGAATTTACATATTGGCGCGTTTTAAAATCTGGCATATTTTTTGAAAACGATAATAAGGTCAATTGTGTTTTACGCACTTTGTTAAAATTATTTGAAAGTAGGCGCGATGTGACTTTTTTCCGTTCATGCACACATTGAGGAGCTAAAATTTTAAGAGCTAATTTTTTAAAAATTGCTCGTGTGAGTTTTACAAAACTTGACAGTTTGGCATAATTTGAGTCGTAGAATCGAAGTATGGAAAAAAATTGACATGTCATTTCAGAAAAAGGCCGATTGTGTCAAAATACCTATATTAGAACAATGTTACATTAAATCTAATATATATCCTAAGTCGTGCTTTCGAGACATGGAAAATGCAATTTGAATTTCGTCAATCGGCCTAGTGGAACGGGAGATATAGAACTGTCCCTTTTTAGTCCAAAGGGGCAATTTGCCCTAAAGGACTATTAATTTCGCTTTGGCATTTTGCGTTGAAAACTATGAGCGGAGAATCATTTTTCAAATTGTTGTCACCAAATATTATTCCCCTGTATTATATTTAATTAAAAAATGAAGAATTAATTAAAAAATGAAGAATCTGCATGAATGTATGTATGTTTCTCGCACTGTGATAAAACAACGTACCTAGAGCCATCAAAATTTGAATAACGTAATCTTCCATAGAATATGGGCATGTGGAAACCCTAATTTGAATTTGAAATTTGTTTTATTATCGATTTCACATTTTGTAACACTACAACGAATTTTTTATTAGAAAACTAACCGATTTCAAAGCGAGCAATGGCAACATTGTAAAAAAAATTATCTCCAACGCGGGAGACTGCATCGGAAATTTTAAAGATATGCTCATTTTAAAATTTTCTTGGGATATTGCTGTTGAACTAAATTTTATGGTTTGAATACGTAGAACAGGATATTTAATAAATAAAGGTAACACACAAAACGTTAAAAAAACGCCCCTTTGGACGTAATTTAAAAGTTGAAACCTTTCAGTTTTTTTTTCTTGCACACTGTATATAATATATAGTGCTAGAAACTAGTTCTTAATTACTGTAAAGTAGCAAATATCTATACCAGTTGAATAAATTATAAATTAAATATGTTTTAATTTATATCAATCAAATATATCGCTAAAAGATAAAAATATGTGAACGATGTCATAAAATTGCACAGAATTAGATAGCAAAAATAATTTATACTGTTTATTATTATAAACTGTCGATAAATAATTAGTTATAATTTAGCAACAATAACAAATAGTTACGAAAAAAAGTCTGAAATAGAGTTATAAAATCTGACATTTAGTTATAAAAATCTTACGAAATAAAGTTGGTAGTACATGAAAGATTTTGATTACAGAGCTTTGCACATTTATTAGTTTTCATAGCATATGTCAAGTACTACAAATCACCAAAAAACAGGCTCTGTGAGAATGAGTGTTGGAATTTCATGAAATCTCCACTCAGCATGTATAACTGAAATGCAAAGAAAGAGCATTTAGTTCATCCACAAAGCTTCCGCGAAAAATGTTTTTCATGTGTAGTTTCAAGTTTCAACATGTGTAACATTAACATCATGACAGAAATTACAGCGTTATTCAGTTTCAGTACGGACTCTGGCAAGGACATTTAAAGTAAAAGCTTGCAGTTTCTTGTGTGACTTATCCAGTTGACCAAGATTATCGTTTTTTTCACTGTAAATCTCATATTCAACAAAGACTTATGGGAAAAAATCTAGTGAGGTAAGGCAAGCGATTGTTGCGGCTATGAAACAAATATATTTTTACAAATCCACCGTCTTGGAAATCAACGATTTTACTCATCCCTCACATGATCCACAAAGTGAGATTGTTCTCTATCTTAATTTTATTAAAGATACATATTAAGATCAATATCTTTTACTTCTGCTCGATTTTAGAAAGAAAAAAAATCTACTGTGTGTTCAAATACACACTGAAGGTAATACTATTTAACACTAACAAAGGAAAAAGAGGCACACATTTTGCTATTCATCAAGTCACAAAACATACTGATCTTAGGAGAATCTCGATTGTGTTCATGTCTCACTCAAGTGTTTTCAGAACCAAATTTGAAAACGATTTAATCAATCATTTATATAGACTGTGGCCTCATAGTTTATTCACATAATCGTCTTAAGGGACAGAGTTAAATAAAAATAATTTCATGTATTATATGTTTTATTGAATCATTTTATGAAATCCTTTTATTCATTCACGAAGATCCTACATATATTATCCAACAATTTAGATAGCTAATCAAAAGTTAGAGGGAAAATTACTTTGTAAAAACTATCTAAATATAATGCACTGCAAATTTGCCCTAATTTTAGCATATCCCTTCTCTAAAATGATCACACTCCCGAAAGACAAGTCATATGGAACCGTGGAACCCAAGGTGATTTTTAGAGAGTGTTCAACATGCTTACATTTAAACCATTGCAAATAAAATATAAATAAAAGAATTTGTAAAAAATAAATGTGCAGAAGAAATGAACCTTTTATTAATGATATTCAATTTTAGAATGTTGTTTCAAATATAAAAGCTTTATAACTATTTATATTTAAACAGTTATAAACAAGGGAGTCGTAGCTATAATTTACAACAAAAAAGTAAACATTTCACAATTAATGTTTTACATTTTATTAGTATTACTGAAACTTGCATAGGCGTAAAATTTAATTATTTATATATTTTACAATTGCAAGCAATTACAATTTTCTAAAGTATTTAAATCTTTCTAGAAAACTTCAATGATGATTACAAATAAAATGCGTAGGACAATATCTGATGCGTTAACCATTTAGCCTTATGAGGTTAAATTGGAAAATTTAAACTGCTTAAAATTACTTTAAAAGCATTCATTTAAGGAATGCCACAATAAAATTACATCTAAGTAAGGATGAATTCATAAGTTATCAAATCATAATTTTTAGTGTGCTTTGAATGACTAATTAATTTTGCTGTAACGTGGTACCATTCCGAATTTATTCAAATGTTTTTTAAAATATTCTTAAATATTTTTAATTTGTTAAGTTAATTATCTAAGCAGAAATAATTCTGTTGGAACGTCTCTTCGTGTTGCGAAATTGCGTGTGTACCCTACAACGAAATTACTGAATATTAATACACTGATGGAAATTTTATTTGTAAAATTAGTCAAATGACTGAAAGTTTCGCGAGAGCGAGAGAAAATTGCACTTTATTAGCTTATATAATTGATATCAATAGTCCATTATTTACAAATAAAAAGAAGCTTTTTAGTATCGAAACGCACAACTGCATTTGGATAGAATAACAAAATCTATTTCAGACAGAACACCGAAATTTTCCATTTAAATAATTTGAACATGCTATGTGAATGCTTTTTAGATGTAAGTAACTACTTCGGAAATTAATTAATAGCAACATTTACTGCTAGCAATGCATTGATGAAATTTTATCAACAAAATAAGACATGAATATAAAACATCTGGAGACTAACAAATGATAATACATAAAACTGAATGATGCACAAAATGAAACACAGTAAAGGCTACAAAACTTGTCTACAAATAAAACGGTTTGGGACAAAATTAAGAGCTTTATTTATTTTTTATTAAGAAAGCAGTTAACATATCTTCTTTCGAACTTCGTATATCCTTCGTTTCTCTTGATAAGCTGTTGAAGCGCATTAACACATTGCATTCGTACAACGCAAACTATCCACGACTTTAAAATTTCACGCTATGATGTAAACGTAATGAATTAAACGTTTGGCAATTAATATTATCACCAACAAATGCAACCCTGTCAGCATTTTTTAATTAAATACAACCTGTAAAAGCGTGGTAAAAATTAGTTTAAATCTGAAGGCACATTCTTTTGTGAAATATACTCATTACATTTGAAAACAAATAAATATTTAAATAAAAAGTACAGCAAAAGTACAATAAAAATATATTTGCGCACAATAACATCCCATTATTGATGCAAATGTAGTTGACATACAAATATTTTTAAAGTTATTCATCAAGACAATGAAATAATTAGTATAAAAAATATATGAAACTTTCCGCTAAACTTTCCATTGCCATGGATTTTTTCAAACACGTCTCAATTTAAACTTTAGCTTTTCTTTAAAAAGTGAACACTGCTAAGAATTTTAAAGTATAATATGTATGAGTCACACTCTTCTAACATTTGATTTGTTTTTAAAGCTTAATTAATTTATTGCGGCCTTTTTCCCATCTGCAATGCAAGTACGAAAACGTTTTTGGAAAGTACGTCGCGAAAGGCACCCCCAGAGCTCTCGTATTTTCAGTAAGGTAAACTTGTCAAAGAATAAAGGATGTGTAACAATATATTTGTAGTTTTAACATAATATTTATTAATAAAGAATTAAATTTACATTAGTGTTTATTAAGCTTCAATTCATATATATTACTAACAAATTAAATTTTTATTTGAAAAGAATCAGATTTGCATTCTATTCATATTTAGAAAATATGTTTCTTTAAGTATCTAAAATGCATAAATTAATAACTTATTTTATAGGTCGTTTTGATTTTAAATATTTTGCTGTAATATTTTTAAAAACAAAATTTAAGTATTAATTATTTTTAACAAAATTTTAAACATTAATTTAGCATGTGTTGTTTAGAATTAATAAAATTTCGTATTTCAGAAGCATTTATATTTGAATTCATATTTTATTAAATGCATTTACTTTAGATTAATAATACAGATAAAATGAAGTAATGAAAAATTGTGCAGATTTGAGATTCTCGCCAGGGCAGATTTAGTCTTTGATTAAGTAAAAAACTATGAAGAAAGGGTAGAAAGAACACATCTAAAAGTTGTCATATCACGACATTTGATCAATGTCGACAAATTGCCAAGATGCGAAAGCAAAATTTTGCGTTTTCGCTGCATTGTAAAGAAGTCTAAAAGTTACTACGACCACATTGCTACTTCTCGGACCAGTTTGCAACGTCATGTGGTATTTCAACATAAAATTATTGTAGAAAGTATCTTCCTGGCAAAAGTTTCATGAACTTAAAAGTTAATATGAGATTGGTTCTAACATACAAGAAAAACAAGGTCTCACATGAATTCGGCCGAAGTGAAAATGAGATTATACTATTATACTAAAAGCTCTTACGAAGATACTGGCCTTACAGAAAGAAACTTCGATTCCTCAACAATGCATAGAAAAACTTACTCTCATATTCAAGGAAACTTCTTCGATGTTATTAAAGAAAATTGTAACTGGGTAATAACAGCCTTTGTCAGTTTTGCAATAAAACATTTACAGACTATTAAAAAAAAGCAAAAAATGCATTCTTAAATTTGAACAACGGCTATGCATTTTTTATTATTTTATAATATATCAGGAGTAGCCAAACTTCATATTAATAAGAGACGCATGTTGGGATTCAGGAAAGTTCGAAAACCGCAATTAGGTTTTCCAAAAGCCTCATTTTCATCATTTTGAAATGAGTGAAATAAGTTTTAAATGGAAAGAAACAATTGACAACTTCGTAAAAAGAAATGAAATAAATTAATTACTTTTTTTGTAGATTGAATAGTTTGAGATTACGATATTTCACGCATATGTTTTATTTGCATACGAGCCACATCACTCGCCTGCAACAGCCACATGCGGCTCGCGATCCACGCTATGCCCCCCTGTTGATATATAAGTATATATCATTATATGTATAACACTATTAAGGTCGTGGAAATTTCTCGAAACAAATCAGTTGTCCCATGAAAAATAAGAGGAATGGTGGAAGGATAGTTGTTTGCACTCCGACAGAATAAAACAACCATTCAATTACTGAACAATTACAAAGTGGATGAGCCAAGAAAAATTAGCACAAAAAAAGAGGAAATCAAATAAATGTAATGTTTGTGTAAATAACGCAGAGATTGAAATATAAAAATAGGAAAGCGTAGTAAGGGAAACATTTCAGTTCCGAATATAAATTTTATCAGGAATATCTGACATAAAACAAAAAAAAAAAAAAAAAAAAAAACTACCCGAAAACACGAAGAAAAAATTTTTTTTG
>KK112163.1:696016-706787 GCA_000611955.2 Stegodyphus mimosarum
CAACAAAAAAAAATTTTACAAGAATTTGAAAAAAAAAAAAAAAAAAAAAAAAAAAAAAAGATCACCGAGAGAACGCAGGAAAAATTTCGTTTCTGGATAATGCTCGGAAAAATTCAAAGACATTAACACTGACATAGTAAGAAATCAGACGCTTTAGAAATTTTGCATCCGCATTTCAACGTTTATCCGTCATTCAATCATGTCCCAAGAGTTAATGAAAATACTAATAGTTTTGAACTAATCCCATTTTTAGAAAATGCTCACGGGTCATAACTACCACAGGGTTTCGATTCTGGATAATGCTCGGAAAAATTCAAAGACATTAACACTGACATAGTAAGAAATCAGACGCTTTAGAAATTTTGCATCCGCATTTCAACGTTTATCCGTCATTCAATCATGTCCCAAGAGTTAATGAAAATACTAATAGTTTTGAACTAATCCCATTTTTAGAAAATGCTCACGGGTCATAACTACCACAGGGTTTCGATCTAAATTTATTAGATTACGCCAAAGCACTCTGATTACTTGCCTAAAGGAAGGGTTACCTCTGAAGGAATTTTGGAGAAAACGAGTTTTATTCAGTTACACACGGAGAAAATGACGAAAACGCTTATATAACCAACCCGAGTCAAGAAATCAATTCACAGCGGTTTTATCCTCTCGACAACTGGAGTGCAAACAAATGTATCGAAGTGTAGAAAATTTCAGATATATCAAAATATATATTTAAATTGTTTAAAAAGTTTAAGTTGTGTTTTCAGAGATACTGAGCACTCATATAGTATTAGAAAAACTGGGAGTTTCTCAAAGAACAGATGTTTAAATTCTGGCAAGTTCAAGTTTGCATTCATGACTAAAGCAGAGAATTTACTGTAAGATCACTACTTTGGTGGATAACTGGTTTTGAATAACAGTAAAGCAACTAAGTTAAATTGAATATTAACTCTTTTACAGTTTCAAGGCCGATATATAAAATATTTTTTGGAAAAGCGAAGCGCTTAAATTTAATTCAAAGCGATGACCGACAAATAGCGAATTTTATACAGTACGTTTATTTCTCATTTCGTCCCTTTGTTACTGATGGTCTTCAAACACAATCAAAACAATTCTGAAAATTGTATTCATCAAAAACATGAAGAAGTCTCTCTGTAACAAATTTTGATATTCAAAGCATCTTTATCAAGTAATTCCAACAAACGTATCTGACAAATCAGGATTTAATTAAAGATCGGTTAATAATAGAATGTTGTCAATCTGTGTGCCGCAAGAGCTTTTGGTATATTACCAAATTTTAGCTGCGCATTTCTTATGAATGACCAAAGCTGGCTGTTTAAAAATATTCACTTTTAGTAATATTTTGATAAAAGGTTTCCAACAATATTTTGTCTATTATTATTAACATCTCGGTATATCTTTCGCTCATTGATGAAAAGTATTTCATAAAAATGAATAAGAAGACTTAGTAGTTACCTAGACTTAGTTCTCCGTAGACTTTCCACTACACTTTTTTTAGCTTAAAATAAAACTTATAGTGAAAATACCACAACATGATATAGATTATACTGGCCATTTTGTTTTCATTTTTCAAGAAAAAATAAAGTATAAAAGTGTGGCATTTATGATTGATTTGCAAAACTTATAAAATATTAACTGGTGTACGGAAGGTTCACATTTAATGCCAAATCGCCGATTAAAATAAAATTAATAGTACGATTCAGTTATGAACAATACCGAAAACAGAAGAAATTTACTCTCCGAAATGTAGTTAAACTATCCTTATAATAACTGATTCCTTAGGTATAAATAAACTAAACGTTTATTCCGAAGATCCTTATTTATAGATTTACGCGATGGTAAATGTCAAAATAAATCCCCCTCCCCCCAAAAAACTAAATCTATTTTAGATTCCATCATAAATTTTTTTCCCGCGCAGTGAGTTTAATTCCTAGTGATTACATTATATTCAGCAGACATATCAATGCTTGTCTCAGCAGGCTGAGGCAGGCTGCAATTACGTACCTCATTTATAAGTAAATTAATGAAATTGGGCCTTTTGGGTTCTTTCATTAATTAATAAGTAAATTAATGAAAGTACCCAATAAGCCACTTTTCATTAAATACCCATTTAAAAGTAATTCAACAAGAATTATGCTTGTACTTTTTATATATCATTGCTGTATCCTGTTACTGAATTATTAATGTTAGCTACCATAATAACGTAATACTTCACAGTTATGTATAACGTTACCAAAACAACTTACGCTAACACTTCTGTTACGCGATCTACGTTACCAAAACAGATAATGTTAGCAATCCTGTTACGCGATGTTATGACGTCATCGAAAACAAAACAATGAAGCATCGTTGAAAGTGTGGGAACCGTCGATAAATCTGTAAAACATATCCAATTTATTTATCATATTTCGGATACAATAATCGTAATTGCCAACTGCTTGCGAATAAAACATTTCTTGCACTTAAAGGATAAATTTCAAGTCACGTTCTGCAACTATTTGATCTAGTATCGTATCTAAAATTAAAAATCTTATTTTTTGTTGTCCCTGGAGAAAATAAAAGCAACGTTCATTACACTGCCACGTGACTCCAAAGGCAAAAGTCCTAGATTATATCTCTTTCCTTTATTCCAACCAACGGTACATACACATTCATATTTCCTCTCATACAGAAAAAAACACGTTGTATCGGGTGATATAATATTTGCATCGGTTCACCGAGTGCCATTAGGAGAGAAATCACGTACAAAACGTGAAAGCTGTCCATTCACCATCTAGTAAACGGAGGGAAAAAGGATAGGGATAATACGGCATCGAAAGGGAAAACGAAATTTCCATTTTATCAACATTACTGCTGACGTTTATGGAATTTAGAGGCTTAAATACCTGTGGAAGACTAACCACATGACGCTATAATTCTTGATGAGTGGTATGGGAGTGGTTGAAGATAGGATGGTGTTAAATCACGTGTTGTAAATGTCTGTATCTCGAGGCTTTTCCTTTCGTCGCATGACAGGCAGAAACTCATTATTATTCCGCAGTTGTTCAGTCGTAAAATATTCATACAACACAAAGAATAAGATGGATTTAAGTATGTCTCTAATTCTTTCAGAAGGTACGACGTCTGAGAACTTTTGGTAATCCAATAATATGATAAATTAAAAGAATTTGATGTAGATTTAATGTGCGACAAATGTCTTCTGGTGTCTGTGCTACAGTTATAGACGGCGGAATGGCAATTAGTAAATGGCTAAAGCCACAAAACTTCAGAAATTCGTCTTTTTCTATTTCTACAGGTTGGATGGGGAATTAAAGTTCAGCGCCAAGGGTTTAAATTCACAAAACATTGGTAAATCGTTGCAGATTCTGTTTCCAGCAGTTTAATGTGTAACAATTTCGTGGTTTTCTTCAAGTGCAATATAAATAATTGTATCCAGTTATAGGTCTCGTTTACTTCCGTTGCGAAGTAAATGAAGTATTGTAATCACAAAAAATTCCGCATTTCATATTTCAACGAAGATATTCACTTTGAGCGCTATCGAATGGAATTTAACGGTGCTTTCGTAACATCTGTACGTAAGGACAGAGTAAAGGACTATTTTTTCCCAAACGAATTATAACTGATTTAAAATGGATTCAGAAGAGACTTTTTCGTGGCGTCTGTACGCACGTACGTATGTATGTATGTATCTGGCATAACTCAAAACCGAGCAGCCTCAGAACGTTGAAATATTGTACATAGGACTCTATAACATATGGTTATGCACCTCCATTTTTGGTTGAAATCCGCCGCACTAAAAGTATATAAATACACTCATGTCCATAAATTAAGGATAATGCAAAATCAGGCAAAGGAAGATTTAGAAGCAAAACAAATTTGACTTATTTGTAAAGAAGGTAAAGAGCAAAAAACGATGCTATATGTTTGATATTTTAATAAATTAGCAATTTTTTCTCCCTGGAGCAAATTACAAAAAAAAACCTATTTACAAATAAAATGTAATAATTTAAATAATTTTAGACGAAAATAAAATTATAAAAAATTCATTAAAATGTGTTTTCACAAATATTCTTTTAACCACCTTCTTTCCTTAATATGAATTGTTATTTTCCTCGTCAGTTTCCTCTAAGTATTTATAAAATAAAAAAAAATCTGAAAGATTTCAGATTTTAAATTACGTCCAAAGGCGCGTTTTTTTAACGTTTCGTGTGCTACCTTTTTTTTATTAAATATCATGTACTACGTACTCAAACCATAAAATTCAGTTCAAAATCAATATCGCAAAATCATTTTAAAATGAACATATCTTTAGAATTTCCGTAAGTCTCGTGCGCTGGAGATAAAAATGTTTTTTTTTCCGTACAGTGTTGCCATTGCTCGCTTTGAAATCATTTAGTTTGTTAATCAGAAATTCGTTGAAATGTTACAAAACATAAAATCGATAATAAAGCAAATTTCAAATTCAAAATTAGGGCTTCCAGATGCCCATATTCGCAGTAGGATTACGTCATTCAAAATTCGATGGCTCTAGGTTTTATCACAATGCGAGAAACATGCATACATTTATGCAGATTTTTCATTTTTTAAAATTTAATGCAGAGCGATAACATTTAGTGGCAACAATTTGAAAAGTGAAACGGGCATTCAGAGTGAATCGACGCAAAATCGCAAAACGAAAGTAATAGTCCTTCGGGACTAAATCCCTTTGGACTAAAAACCAATATTACATGGTTGGTATGATTGTTAATACATTGTATGTCTCCCAGACGATGCAATACAGTTCGTACAACGCCTAGGCATGCTGAGTATCAAATTATCGATCTGATCTTGGGGAATATTACACCACTCAAAGAGCAATGCTCTCCGAAGTTCCGGTAGACATGTAGGAGGAGGTTGACGGACTGCAACTCGTCGGCCAAGCATGTCCCACACGTGCTCTACTGGATTCAAGTCCGGTGAGAATGCTGGCCAGTCCATACGGGTGATATCCTCCGATTGAAGGCATTCGTTTATGATGTTTGCACGGTGAGGACGGGCGTTGTCATCAATAAACACAAATTGTGCGCCCATGGCGCCCCGAAACAAACGTACATGTTGTTCCAGAATGACGTCCCCATAGATTTGGCTTGCCATGGTTCCAATTTGAACATGTATGTCAGTTCAGGAACCCAGAATAATTCCACCCCAAACGAGCACTCCTGCACCACCGTAACGGTGTCGTTCAATGATGTTTTCTTGGTGGTAACGGGTACCTGGAGCTTTGCATATGAAAATCCGGCGAGAATCAGACTGCAAGCTAAACCTGGACTCGTCGGAAAACATCACACAAGCCCACTGTTGCGGTGTCCACAATGCATACTCTCTACTCCAGGCTAACCGCAGGCGACAGTGGGTTTCAGTAAGTGGAACGCATCTGCCTGGTCTACGAGCATGTAGACCAATCTGCCCTAAGCGTCTGTACACGGTCTGCCTTGAAATTGTCGTACCAGTGGCTGAAGAGAGTTGACGAGACAGGTCTGAGGCTGTGCTCCGCCTGTTTCTTTTGGCAGTAACTGCTAAATACCGGTCCTCATTCGGCGTTGTAACTCTGGGGCTACCTGTGCTGTAACGTCTACTCACATTGCCATCATCTTAGAACCGTTGCCAAAGCCTGGAGATGACACTCATGGCAATTTCAAGTTCGTCTGATACTTCCAGTTGGTACGCCCACATTCCAGACAGTCGATAATTCTACCACGTAAAAAATCATCCAAATGTGTCCTTTGTGTCATAACTATTCGGTTATTGCACTGAAATGCTTATAAAGCGCCTGCGAACAATTTTACTTCTTTGCCTGTATTCCTTATATATCACTCTCTTACACTCTCGCCATTGTGACGTACCATCGGTGTCATCTGGTTACTTCCTGAAATTTGCATATGATTCTTGAAGATGTGTGTAGTGATTTTACAGGTGATATATTTATTTTAGAATTCGATTTACGCGTGTATATGTATATATATATATATTATAGACAAGTAAGAATGCCAAAAGCCATAGTACATCCTAAACCCTCTAAAATCCTATTCGAAAAAGCACGTTAGTGCCAAAATTACACATTAAATACAATTAAAACTTAGAATCCTAAGCAAAGATTAACATGTAAATAAAACTCAAATAATGCTTAGAAAATTGTAATTTATGGGCAAGATTGGGAAAAGCTGAAGTTGTAATAAAAACAATGTATACAATAGAAAATGGTAATATCCCAGCAAGAGTTGCATAGTTGTTTCATCAGGGGAAAAGAACTTTGCCCCTTTCGCTGAAATATTACTTCCACGCGTTTCAACTGACGACTAATTGAGACAATACCGCGTCGATTAATTGACAAAATTTTCATATCTATTACATCTTTCCATATTAATCTAAATCGTCTCAATTAGACGCCCCTTTTCCCTACGCGTGGAAGAAAAACAATACAAAACAAAACAAAAATATATATATATGCACACTCTGTTACTCGGCTCAGCGAGCTCAGTGTTTTTATTCTTATATGTTGGTAAATTGCGCATTTTTTGCTTTTTTTAATTGTTTTAACTGCATTTGGTGTTTTATGATTTTATATATCTTTCAATTTTTAATGAAGATATTTTGAGTTTTTATGTGTTTTTGCCTTGCCGTGAAGTGAGAACTCAATTAATTGAATGAGAGATACATCTCTAACGAAATTCGAGGAAATAAATTTAAATGAAATGCAGCAAAAATGCGTATAATTTAATATTCCGTACAAGGAAGTCATGGGATGTATACATCAGATTTTTTATTTTAGTTTAAATCGACTAACTGTATATAATATTCTTTAAATAAATATTTGATATTTTTTAAAGTTAGAAATAGTTAAATTTTTATTGCAAAATTTCTGGAGCATTTATGAGCTAAGAAATAACTTTCATTATGAAAAGTCTATAATTGCAGAATGCAAAGTTCATCGAAACTGGTATAATATTGGTCACCATAATTAATGACTGTACTTATTTACGGAAATGCGTTCGTAATTTCATATTCATCACAGTACTGAGAATGAGTATCCACATATGAAATATTGTATGTTTTTCTTGTTACAATTGTGAACATGTTACAAAAGATGAGGACAACATACACGTAACAAAAACTTATACCGGAATGGAACCTACAATCTCCACTACACATTATACTTTGCAAGAAGGGAAAATTAAATTATTTCCTGATTATTGCTTTAATAATTAAATTAAGGCTATGGTTTATCTCTCATATTTTGAATGCTTTATAAAAGCAAGATTACTTTTACCTCTGAAAATATTTTGAAACGTTACATGTTAAAGTAGTTACTTCAATAAGTTAGGTAATTATCAGATTAGGCTTCACTTCAATGCTACCTCTTTCTTCCACTTTTTGGAGCATCGTACACTCCATAAAAAGGCACTTGGAACTGTAACATATAAACAAGTATCTTAAAAGTTAATCTAAACTATATTTATCATGGGAAACATATACCAGATGCCTAGCCATTATCAGTTTCCTTCATATAGAGAAGTATTCATGTCTAAACTTCTTTAAAACTTTTGTAAACCATCAAAGTGATGAACGTAGACTTCCACACAATCACGTAAACCTGGAAGCCCGAATTTTGAATTTCAAGCTGTTTTATTATTTTTTTCATCTTTTGTAAAACTTTAATGAATTTTTGATTAACACAATGCTTTGAAAGCGAGCAGCGGCAAAATTATTCGAAATAAAACATTTTATTTCCAGCTCGCGAGACTGTTGCCATTCGGAAAAATGTAAGATATTTATCTTTCAGTTTTAATTAGCAAACTTAGCTCTATGAAAGCATCGTGTTGCTACGGCCGGAAATAAAATACTTTATCTTCCACAAGCCAGCGTGTTGCCATTCAGCAAAGACTAAGATACTTTCAAATTTGATGTGGAAGGTTACTGAGCAATAAACTGAATTATTTAAAAACAATAAACACAGCTCTTAAGAATATTTTTTTATACTTTTTAATGTCATTGATTTAAATAAACATGTATTAAAATCATGAGATATATAAAATTAAAAATATTCAGTGTTTTTATGAAATTAAACGAGCTGGAGTCATAAATATCCTTATATACTTTTTCTTTTTTATGAAAACTATTTTAAGAGGCTGGCCGCACGATTGGCTACTTTTTAAAGAAATGATATAGCGAGTATAAAAATATATATGGCAACTTCTAACATTCTATCGGGAATTCTAAAATATGCTGTTAAATTCAATGTTATGTCTCAAAGTGTCAACACATACTAAGTTCATAACAAATAGACGAATACAGTTTTTTGTTAGTTTTCTTACTAAGAAAAACTGAACACTGACATGATAAACTGAGAAAAGTCTGAAAAAAATCTAAAAATGTTTATGCTAACTCTTAATAATGCATTGGGAATTCCAAACATATGACGCCATGCAGCATTTAAAAATTTCTAGCCCAAAGGGCGTTAGCCCAGAAGGACTCTTAATTTCGTTGTGGTATTTTGCGTTGATTCAATTTTCAAACTGTTGCCACCAAATATTACAGCCCTGTATTATATTTAAAGAAATTAAATAATCGAGAATCTACATAACTGTATGTATTTTTCTCGCTTTGTGATAAACTAACTGTACCTAGAGCCATCAAATTTTGAATAAAGTAATCCTCCACGGAATATCGGCATCTGGAATTTGGAATTTGTTTTATCATCTATTTCATATTTTGTGAGACATTAAAGAATTTTTGATTAACAAACTCAACGATTTCAAAGCGAGCAATAGCAACACTGTACGAAAAAAAAATTCATCTCCAGCCCACGAGACTGTGTATCGTAAATTCTAAAGATATGCGCACTTTCAAATTATTTTGCGATATAGCTGTTGAATGTAATTTTATGGTTTAAGTGCGAAGAACATGATATTTAATAAATAAAGGTAACACACAAAATGTTAAAAAAAACTCCCCTTTGGGTGTAATGTAAAAGCTGAAAGCTTCCAGATTTTTTTTTTTTGTGTGTGTCTTTGTTGTTGTTGAACTGTATTCGGTGTAAGTACGAAGAAAGAGATGCTTTATAATAAAGCTAAACAGCCAAAAAAATGAGGTTATGAGGAGAGAGTTCAAGAGCAGACTGGTAGACTACCAGCTCAGTGAGAGCGTAAAATACCTTAAAAACCCTTTCGGACGACCGTTAAAATCTAAAATCTTTCAAATTTAATAAATAAATAAATGAATACATTTAAAATTTAACTGCATTTTTAAGATGCTTATCACTATTTCTAAATAACTGCGTGCGCTCATTCATTTCTTTCATGTGTTTTTCTTGACCCATAAATGGATATGCTTATACAAACCCTAAAGTATTCTTACATTTCCCAATATTAATTCATTTTTATTGTGATAAGGTAACTACTGCGGGAACATCCAATAGTAGTGATTTCCAGGATAATTTGATGCTTTAAAGTAAAGCTCTCGCACTATTTCTGCTTTGTTCTTATCAACATTTTACATCTGTCATTTAGCATCAGGAATCGATTTAGAGTTCTTAAAATGTAAATTTCCT
The DNA here is from genome assembly GCA_000611955.2 of Stegodyphus mimosarum. NCBI lineage: Eukaryota > Metazoa > Arthropoda > Arachnida > Araneae > Eresidae > Stegodyphus > Stegodyphus mimosarum. Next base: position 705,621 of record KK112163.1, read on the forward strand.
ATTGGTCAAAAAGTTCCTCATTATCATCTTGTTTCTTTTTATAATATGATTCAAGCATTATTTCGAACTCTGATAAATTCATGCTTTCAAAATTATATTCTGTATACTAAATAGCACGTTTCTCATATCATTCAAAAATGTTAGAACGATACTTAATAACTCGAGCTGACGCATTAAATTTCAAAATCTTATAACATTGATGAGGTTTCATTGTATTTCCGGCAACGTACTTCATAAATTAGGCATAATCTAAATACATATTCACAAACTGATACTATCTTCAAGTATGAGCAAAAACAGGCATGTGTTATTCGGACCATTTATTTACTAGTTATGGTGAACGTTTATGAATCACATATTCCCTCTCTCAAGTAACATATTTCCTTAACGAGTTTAAGTTCATAAACAGCCCTTCTGTACGAATTTAGTAGAATCTAGTATTGTAGAATGGCAACAAGGCAAAAAGTTGACTCACCACACAAACATACGCTTTCGAAGTTATGTCTTTGGATTAAAAATTATATACTACAAAATTTTAGCGAAATATTACTGAACCACATTGTATTATCATTCACGAAGAATGGGTGTATAAAATTTGCACTCAATAACTTATCAAAAAATAGAAATCGATTGCAGTGTTCTGACCATAACAACAAACATCATAAGAAGTAAAGTAAAAGCTTATAAAAGTAATAAATATTGTTCTTTGTAACATATGCGAACCTCGAATTTTTCAGTGTTTTTTTTTTTGTAGAGTACAGACATGTCTCTCAATTCTTGCAGCTAAGTAAAATAAAAATTATTTTATTATCGTCAAATTTGTGCACCTCCTTTTATTAACGAGAAGTTAATTTCTTATGCATGAAAAAACTGTCAGACTATATATAAATTGCTAATTTTATTTCCTTTTAGCGAATTCCCTTTCTCTAAGACACAAAACAAGCATTTCCTAAAGAGTTTGAAATTTGCATCGTTAGAAGTGATATATCAGTAAAAGATTAAGAATTACCCAGAATGCGTATATCGTTTATAACAGTAAAACTCACTGTATGATCGAAAGTTTGAGCTTTATCAGAGCTACAAAGTTTATTGGTTTTATTTTCATTTCAGCATTTTACGTGTTCGGAAACACAGCAGCTTCCGGAAGCACTTCTAAAGTTAAAAACT